>JAIFZK010000002.1:510000-520000 GCA_027481765.1 Tenualosa thibaudeaui
TACAATTCACTTGAACAAGGCAAAAGTGGACTAAGTATTGTATGCACTTTATTGTTAGTGTCTTGATAATTGTAATGCACTGCAATTTCTATAGCTACACAATACAGGTAAAGCTTCACAAATTAGAACACTGTTGAAGAGTTCATTAATTTCAGTAACACAAGGTAAAGAAATATCTAATGTCTGAAAAATATTTCTGCTCCTGTACTACGTACGGTTATAAGATTTACAGGCGGTACGTAGTACCGTAAGAGAAGAGGGTTTATGCTGGCTAAAAACCCCCACATTTAAGTAGAAAACATATCTACCCACAATATGTCATTTGAAACAAGTGTCCGATGAAGAGAATAGCGTAAAGTCAACCCGAAATAGTCATCCAGCGATATCTGTGGTGCGCGTCTGCTGCAGAGAGCTCTTTCATTTGCGGTCTGTTGGATTTTGGACGTTTGGTGCGAAGAATCTCCTCGATAAAAATTTGTACCTATTTTGTGATAAATTTGTGTTTATTCTGATATCACAGAGCGCTGCACAGATGTTTTCTGTCAGATGATGATTGTCATGACTTAAATGTTCCCTATGCGCATATTAGGCTATGAAGGGGTACGCTGCAGTGATGCACGGGTCCTTGTCCTATGAATGACTCGCACCCGACCAATGTTTTCAACTAACCCACCCACAACTCACAAAAAATAATTATGAAAATTGTACCCGATTTCCAGATCCCCATATTTGTAACAGTAGCCAAGTCTATGCTCTTTATTAACTTATAGTCCTCATCTGTAGAACAGTAGTATCGGTTCCTCTTCTTATCTTTCTAAAAGTAGCCAAGTCTATGCTCTTTATTAACTTATAGTCCTCATCTGTAGAACAGTAGTATCGGTTCCTCTTCTTATCTTTCTAAAAGTAGCCAAGTCTATGCTCTTTATTAACTTATAGTCCTCATCTGTAGAACAGTAGTATTGGTTCCTCTTCTTATCTTTCTAAAAGTAGCCAAGTCTATGCTCTTTATAAACTTATAGTCCTCATCTGTAGAACAGTAGTATCGGTTCCTCTTCTTATCTTTCTAAAAGTAGCCAAGTCTATGCTCTTTATTAACTTATAGTCCTCATCTGTAGAACAGTAGTATTGGTTCCTCTTCTTATCTGCTCAGCAGACGAGGATATGTTGGCTAACTGTGGGGAGGCCAAAATCCCCTTCAGGACCGCGATGGCTTTGTTTAGTGCACCTGCCTCGAGTTCTTCCATAATACCGTAAGAGTTACGTTACCCATTGCGATTCCATTAGGAGCAGGACAGCCAATCACAGCCAACATTTTCAGCCAATCACAGCTTGATAAATGCCTCGCCTTCTGTTTCCACTATAGTGCTTCCGTTTCAACTATACTTTCTCATACACACACATGTATTCTTCTCACACATACATACATTCTTCTTTCACATGCATATATTCTCTTTAGAGATGTGAATGTATATGAAAGGAAAATATACATATATGATAGTAACATATATGTATGTGAGATGTGTACAATATATGTATGTGAGATGTGTACAATATATGTATGTAAGAGTAAAAATACATGTATGTGAGAGCAATACATATGTATGTGAGAGCAATATATATGTATGTGAGTAATATATATGTATGTGAGAGGTGTAAAATGTAGGTTTGCAAGAGTAAAAGTACACATATGTGAGTGTATGTGAATGTATGTATGGGAGTGTGAAAATACATGTATGTGAAAGGAGAATGTATGTATGTGACAGGAGAATGTTTGTATGTGTGAGTGAGAATATATGTATGTGAGAGTGGCAGAATACATAATGTCTTGAGTGGCTCCTCATACTCTTGTGTGTCATTGAATCACACACACACACAGACACACACACACACACACACACACACACACACACACACACCTTAACACCATCCAGTTCCCTAGTCCAGCTGTCCTTCCATTTGGCTTCTCCATGGTTGATGCGCTCCAGGACTTCCTTACGGAAGACGTTGAAATCCGTCACAATCCTTGGGTCCTGCAGCACAAACACAATCAGCAGGGTTAAATACATCCTCTCCTGACATCAGCACCAGCAACAGCAGACTCTGGCTGAGATCTGGCTGAGGTATGGCTGAGATATGGCTGAGATCTGGTCCGCATCTGCACCAGTCACTCAGCTGTTTTCTGGAGGTTTGGTTCTCCTGGCAGACCCACCGTGTTCATGGATCCAGGCCAGGCAGGACCAGCAACCATCAGCATAGAGGAAAGAGCAGGGTACCAATACCAGAAACCTACACACACACACACACACACACACACACCATCACACACAAACAAACAAAGCAAACTATTAACTTGTCTCAGTGTACTTCACACGTGGTCTGGTAAGTGTAGATTTGATAAAGAATCCTTTAATGCAACAGAGTATCTCTACAAGCATAAACTCTTCTCACTGATCTCACAGATGTTGACAGTCAGGGACTCACCAGTAGCAATCAGGGTCAAAGTCAAAGCAGTCAGCGCAGGCTTCCTCAAGTGCTGGGTGCAACTAGAAGAGAATCAACAGAGGAAGGTTTGATCTTTGAAATCAGGGAGCTGCACTCAAACGGCTGCAGCAGATGAAACAACACGTGTCAGAAACACTGACTCTGACTGGAGCCTCAGACTGAGCTGCTATTTGGGGGAGTGAAGGGCCCTACCTGCTGAGAAACAGCGCCTCCTTGAGGAGTCCAAAGAGGTTGGAGCAGAGCAGGGCAAGACCAGCTAACAGCACTGAGACGACAACACACACACACACACACACACACACACACACACACACACACAAACACACACACAAATAGAGGATAGGTAGTGAGAAAGCTGTCATGGGGAAGGTTGCTATGGTGTGTTGTCATAGTGAGGGGATGTTTGAATGAGGTTGGACTCTACCTCGTGTATAACTTGTCTGCACAGGCTCAGCATCACCAGAGAACATTCTAAATGAACCTGGAGTACAGACACAGGATTAATACCCCAATATATGACAGGCAGACACACACACACACACATGGTGTCATACACACACACAAACACACACACACACACACACACACACACACACACACACACACACACACACACACACACACACAAACTCACTGTTGCGCTGGCTCCTGCTGGGAAGTCTTCTCCTCTTCCTCCAGGTGGGGGCCAGGCCACCCTCCCACTCCTCTGAGGAGTATCCAGAGGTTAGCAGGGGAGACTCTGAGGTCACAGGTGGGTGCAGCAGGCCGCAGGAGGAGGTGCGAGACACAGAGGGCACGCTGAAGTTGGAGGTGGAGCCAGCATGCCAGCTCTGGCTCTGAGTGGCTGCCTTCAGGGCAGAGGCCACGCCTAGGGGAGGAGTCAGAATTGGAGATGAGCAGCTGTGTGTTGGTTTGGGTGAGCAATTTCACTTGGGGAAACTGATTCTGTGTGTGTGTGTGTGTGTGTGTGTCACCTCTCAAAGACTCATCAATGGACAGAGTGCTGAAGGAGAGGCAGGAAGCTGCACCTTGAGATGCGGTCCGGGACAGGGAGGGGGTGGTCACCTGGGACTCGTTACGGGACACAGTCTGCCTCAGAGAGCCAGTCCTCCTCTTAAACACCCTGTGCGTGTGTGCGTGCGTGTGTTTGTGTGTGTGTGTGTATGCGTGTGTGTGTGTATTGTAGGTAGGGATTTCATAAATTGTCTTTAATATACCGTTTTACACATTTGCGAAGACACACACTCACAAAGCCATAACACAGTGACTACACACACAGACACACACACCTGACGGGGCTTTCTCGGTAAGACACATTGTAAGAGCTGCTGCCCTCATCCATTTTGACGTCGTCACGGTAATAACCGCTTGACAGTAATCTCATACTTCGCCGGGACATGACTGGAGAGGAAGAGAGAAACACACACACACACACACACACACACACACACACACTCTGTTAGAAATCTGAGGCTGAAGGTACTCTTCTTAGAATTCCATGCAATGCAAAGTCTGCCACTTTACCTGGTCATGATATCATGATACACCTGATATCCCCTACCAGCAGTGAATATGTTAGCCCAGAGCCATGTAGTATATAAGGCCCCTTTGATAGCCAAGGCTGATAATGGAAGGGAAGTACTAGCTAATTGGAATGTGCCATTCAGATGCAAGTAGGTGATGATCCCAAAGCTAAGGTTGTAAACACTAAGTCTCGCTGAATGAACGCAGGTGGGGGTTGGGGGTCTTGGCTGACAGGCTGTCCACATAGACTTCATGGTTAGCGTGCTGATGACATGATAGAGTGGACCAGGCCACATTGCTCTGTGGCTCTGGGGTGGACAGTGACCATATGACCACATGTAATTAGGGTAGCTTTGTTACCAAGGTAACTGTTGCCCCGCCCCAATGTATGTAACAGCCAACGAGAAGCTCATATATTAAGCATAAGAGAGTAGGCCTAAAATAGGGAGGTGTGTAACCATGGTAACTGATGCTCCGCCCTCAAGTATGAAATACCCAATAAGAACCTCTTATTTCAAGACGTTGAAGGGAGGCCAATGTCATAATTGATAACAGAGCCTTACCCCCTTAAATAAGCCATCATATTCATAGTTTTCCATAGCTGGATACAGACTACTTATACAGACCCATTTATGAAAATAAATTATGCTTAGCCTACAGTCTCATTTAAAAACGGGAACAAACTACAAGTACACAGCAATCATTTTCAAATTTTAGATATGTCCCCGTGCCTAACCTAAACCTAAGGAAGTAACTCTTCCTGACTATTGTAAAATACATCATTTCTATGCTGAATTGTAGCCTATTAAGCGGAGCAAATGTCGTGCTTACCTTCGTTGTCCGATGCAAAAGCAATCTGGTCACATTTAGAATGTGCGTGGGTCTTATTTACAGTTGATATTGTTACGTGTGTATATGTTGTATTGTTACGACAGCGTTCTGTCATCTGACTAAACATTATTATCACGTATATTATTAACGCCCAGAACCATATAAAATAATTGTTTTATAATATAATATTGTTTTGAAATCAGGACGCGTCGCACTGAGGTGTCATATTCCTAAAGTCTGAATAAAACTACATAATTACACACAATAGTAGGCCTACAGCGGTGTTCTGGTCAACCATTCGTTCGTTCATTCATTCATTCAAAAAGAAACATAGCCTAATAATTTCAATATCTCAGCGTAACCCAGAGGGTGTTCCAGTACCGTAGGCTACCATATATCCTAGTAGGCTATATATATGAGCCATAGGAGCTGGTTATTAGGTTAAAACTTTGAGGTTTGAGCGGCCGCACACAAGATGTCAGTGTTGAGCGAATTTGGTCCTCTCGTGGAATAGAGTTTCACACTGCTGTCGTCTGCTGGTGTGGCAGAGCAACTGTGCTCACAGGACTTCTGAAGTTAGACAATTCAAGTATACTGATTATCACTGTGTTACTAATTGAACCAGTGGTTCAGTTTTGAACCATTTAGTCAACATGGTAACTGGTAACGGAAAAAACATAATAAAAATTAAGAGCAGTGTCCAGTTGTATGCTCACAATGCCACAGCATTTGTGTGGTATAAATGACTACATGGAAGTTTAGGATTTCCTGTTGTCAGCTGTAGAGGTTATACAAGAAAAAAGTACAATTTGTGGAACTGCCTTAAATATATACCTGTTAAATATTATCTGGTGCTATGCCTCAGAACCTCAGTTCTCTGAAGAACATGAGACTCCACCTACTGGGATATCGCCTTGGAGATACTGTCTTTGCTGATACCTCTAGCACTACGCTTGACAAAGTCATGCATCAGGCACACATGCATGGACTCAGTCCTCAGGCTAAAAAACACAGGTGTCTGCGCACCATCTTCCTCTTTCACACTTGAAGTACAGAAGCTGAAGTGGGCAGAGGCAAGGCAGGTGGCATCTCGTGTTCTACTTCAGAGATCTGAGGTTATCTACCGTAACTAAACCTGTTGGGAACATGTATACAGCACAGCCTCTAAATATGGTGCTTATATGTCCCACACAATAGACTGCACTGAGAGAGAGTCTCCATGCAGATACTAGTCCATGAAAAAAAAAGGGGGGGCAGTGACCTCACTGACCCTTCCACATCATCACAGACACCCAGATAGTGGCCAAGGGTTACACTGAGCCACTCCACATCAGACCAGACATGATAAGTGGGGAACAGCAAACTGTTGGCCCGTGCCTGATGCAAGGCACCATGGGCCAAGTGTCCACACTGGGCCCATCAGCACATGGATGGGGAGCCATAGGCACGGTGGCTTAGGTGTCCCAGACAGCTCAGGAAAAGCACTCAAGGCAGTTGTAGGACAGAGCAGGTAACAAGCATGCTCATAACATCCAGGCTGTAGAAGTGGGCAAAGAGGTTACTACTTGCCCGTCTGGCTGAGTGGTAAACATCCTGCACAGAGACTCCCTTCCAGACAACCCAAGATGCAGAGATGCTTCTTGTGGAGCGGGCCCTTAACCCCTCCAGCGGGCACACGCTGGCCGCATCGTATGCTAAACCAGCTGGACAGCAGGTCTTTGCCATAATTCATAGCACCTGGGAGGTGAGCTGTGCATTACGAGAAGGCATGACTGAGCCCATAGGAGAATTTTGTGCACCAGGTGGGACATCTGAGCTGACAGGAGGACCCCTTGTCGGTTGATGTGACTGTGCTGTCCATCAGTACGATGACGGGGTGTCTGGTGAGTCACAGTGAGGTCTTTTCAGTGCGAGGTACGACGTCAGGAGCTCTAAGACGTTGATGTGTAGGCAGGCCTGAGATCCGTTCCACAGCCCCCTGGCCGGTTCACTGTTGCGTATGTCTTCCGAGCCCATCGACGACGTGTCCGTCACTACCACAGCTCTCCTCCAGACTGGGCCCATGGTGACGCCTCTGCTGAACCATCCATGGTCTTTTCACTGAGCTACAGCTTGCCAGCATTCAAACGAGCCGGTGAGTTTCCTGTACCTGTCCCTCTTGGGGGGGGGGGGGGGTCTGAGTCTGAGTGGGAGCATCACGGCTGCTGATGCACGGAGGCCGAGGAGACTCTGTGGAGCCTCTTCGGAGCCTTGTAGCAAATTCCTCTACAAACTCAACAGAACTCACGCACCTGATGCCTGACTTTGTCAGGCGTTGTACTAAAGGTATCATCTAGAAAGAGAACAATATGTTCTATGAACTGATTTTCCTCTGCAGTCTATTGCACTAAACACCAAAAGCATGTTGCTTTAGAATCACAGCTGTACTGCTTCAGTGGCAGAGTAACTGAGTCAGGAAAGCTGGTCTGCTGCCAGTACCTCTACACCTGTCAGCTGTTTCATGACAACATGGCAATGACCTCAGAGAGTCAGAAGGAAATGGAGAGAGAGAGAGAGAGAGAGAGAGAGTGAGAGAGGGGAGAGAGGCTGAGAAAGAGAGCAAGAAAGTAACTTATGTACCACATGTGAAGTGTGGGAATGATCTTATCCCAGGATGATATAATATCTCATTGGTCCATATTGGCATCTATCCATCCATTCATCCATTCATTCTTTAATTTAATCATTCATTCATTCATTTCCAGTCTAGCACATGTTACATTCACAGACTCTATCTCTCTCTTTCTCTCACTCAATTCCTCACTCATAATCTATCTATCTATCTATCTATCTATCTATCTATCTATCTATCTATCTATCTATCTATCTATCTATCTATCTATCTCTGTCTCCAAGGCAATGTTGGCATATGCCCCTTATTTCGTCATCTGGATATCCTGTGACATTAAAAAAAATTACATATCAGTTACAGCACGAACTACTGTGTGTGTATGTGTGTGTGTATGTGAGTGTATGTGTGTGTGTGTGTAATAGTAAGAGACACTGGTTGATGTGTATTATAGTCTGACAGCCCCTGGGGCAACTTGTCCTCCCCTGGCAAGCTGGGCCCTGTTGTTCCAGCCTAAAGCCTTGGCAGGGCCCTCCGGCTGTGTCACAGTCCCGGGAGAGAGCCTCTACTGTGGGAGAAACTCCCTCTTCACTGGATCCACAAGACTGCCTCCCTTCCCCACTACAATGGTTAGGACTAGAAGGCCATTGCCAAACGTCACCACTACAGATCTGCAGATCTCCAGACCACTGAGACAGTACAGTGAGGTGTAGTGAGTGAGTGCAGTGAGACTCCACAGTGAGAAATCTGCAGGGAAACAGCGGTGGCGAGGTGATGTCCATTCTGGGCAATGTCACTTTAAGGTCACTTTCAGTGTCCCTGGGCAATGTCAATTACAGGGCTGTCATGCATCAAAACATACTCTCATGGTCAAAACCATTAATAGTAACACATTTTTATAAGAAATCCAGACAGCTGCAGTGATTTCTCCACAAGCAGGCCAGAGGTCTTAGATGTTTATGTATTTAGTGGCCTAGTTTGGAGTTCCATTACTGTAAGAAATGAACATTACTGTATATTTGTTGTAACAGCGGTACTAGTGTATGTGACCGCATTTGTAGCTGTGGCTGTGTGTGTGTGTTTGTGAACATGTGTAAAACTCTCTACGGGGTGTCTGCACATGTGTTTTGGTAATAGTGCCTGTACAAGTATTTTGGTAACAGTGCCTGTATAGGCGAGCATTAGCCAAATCTCTGGATGGGAATCTGGAAGGGCAGGTCAGTCCTCCTCGTCCACAGAACATTCTTTCACATAAAGGAGAGCTCTCTGAGGAGAGGCCGCCACAGCCCAAGCAGCCAAACATGCCAAGGAATGCTCTGGGAATATCCTGGGAATAGCAGGATTTTTCATGAGCCTGGACTTATTTAAGAGCCATGTGTGTAGGAAGGAAGCCTGTTCGGTAGCCATGTGGTGAGGCGTGGCGCAACGTGACGTAGACTCTCAATCACTTCACTGACACAAAAGACATACAATGTTACCTAGGTTCCCTTTAACATTAGCTGCTGGTTCACTGTTCAGCCTGTCTGGTTCTTTTACCCACCGGCAGCACTCGGTGATCTCAAGCAACCCATTGACTGATTCACACCGGATTTCTCCTTTGTTCTCCTACTGACATGCGGAACATGGTTCATTTTCAGTGACAGAGTAGAGATTTAACCACTTTTTTGAAGCAAATTTACTCAAATACCGTAATCATTACTGGATTTGCTTGATGCAATTTCACTATGTCGACATCCAGCATTTCTATGTACTTGCATCCTTAGAACTATACCATCCTAAACACCTCACAACTAATAATAAAGGTTATGCTGTAGGTCTAAATGTAATCAAGCATTGTGTGTAAGGAAAAGGTCCTTTGTGATTGTGTATTTTCAAAATTTAGCTTGCTTGCACTATTTTTTCAGTGATTTCATTTCCCTTCTTTATATCTGTGCAAAAAAACAACATGGAATGAAAGAGACCCAAAGCAGAGGACGTCTGTGATTCCATCGTCCAAGTATGTAAGGTCACCCCAATGACACTTATTAGCGCTACCATTCTATTATACGGCTTCAGATATCATTCAATACGGGAATGTGCTCCATAGCTGTCTTTTTGATAACGCCAGAGTGCGATTGCCCATGCCCAAGTACATGCGTCATATGCCACATATACAAAGAGTTACTGTGAGAGCCATGGCAAACGACTGGGAATGGCACAGTGCATAGCAGACATCTGTGTCTATGGCTCACTAAGTTATGGATACTGTATTTCTATGGTGTATAGCCTACCCCATGGTGAGCAATGGACATTATGTTTCAGTAATGCTTTGAAGTAATTAATGGTAGTAACATATTTATAACATAATGAACTATCTATGGGCAAACATTTAGACAAATTATAAATGCTAACTGTTATTCTGTTCTGTAAGTTGTTGGTGCATTATTTTAAAACCATTAGTCAATAATGACATAATCATTAGAACAATTATCATTCTAATGATTTAAAATGTGTTCATGCTTTGTTGATAATCAACAAGTAAGTGTTATAAATGTG
>JAIFZK010000002.1:525000-530000 GCA_027481765.1 Tenualosa thibaudeaui
GCTGGCAAACAGTCTGGGTAGGGAGTTCTCTGTGAACATGCAGAAGGGGGAAGAATTTGAATGCACATGTGATGGCACTGTGGAGTACCACACAACAGTCATTGCTAATGCTAACACAAATGCTGAAGCTAACACAAATACTAATGTGAATGCTAATGCTAATGCAATTCTCTCCACACTGGAGCCCATTGACAGACAATACTAGCAACTGTAGTGAAAAGACTACTCTCAGAACAGATTGGGGGGGGGGGGGTTGCACACTACCTGAACATCCCCACCCCCTCAACACACACACACACTCAGACACACACACATTGAAAAAAGGACAGACAGACGTGGGAGACATCCTCTGAAGTCATGTCTGTCACATGCACACAATACACCCACGTTGCGGTAATCCCCTGCCCCACCAACAGGGGGAGCTGTTGTGCTCGTGGTATGTGAGGGAATGAGTCATCTGCTCCCAATTACTGCACATCCCACACTCTGTCTCCCTCCCTCTCTCTCCCTCTTTCTCTCTCTTTTTGTCTCTGCCCCCCTCCCTCATTCACTCTCTATCTCTCTTACATCTCTTTCTTTGTCTATTGGTTTGTCTCTTCTCTCTTGCTTTTCTATTTTCTTCTATCTTTCTCTTCCCTCCCTATTTCTCCTTGTTTGCCCCCTCCCTCCTTCTTCTATCTCTCTTTTTCTCTCCCACCTTTCTCTCTCTGTCTCTCTCACCCAGTCGGATGTATGGACAAAAGGGGACAGGGACTGTGCGGGGGCGTGACGATCAGGGTTTGTTGCCAGGAGCAACCCAGATCCCAACACAATGATGACCCCATGAAGACTCCCAGGCTGGATAAATAGAGGCATTGATGGATGGAGAGAATGTGCAGAGAGAGAAAGAGAGAGGGAGGGAGAGAGAGAGAGAGATATGAAGAGAAACAGTAGGTAGAGGAGAAGAGAGAAAAAACAGAGCAGGGAAAAAAAAGATAGAGAAAGAAATGGAGAGAAAGAAAGAAGATAGAGAGATGTTTATGACTAACACATCAGAAACCCTCTCTGACCCCTCTGTCTGCTCATAAGCGCTGTTTGTTCTGATTGGTCTACTCTATGGTCTGACTGTGTGTATGTGTAGTCTGTGTGTGTGGTTGTGTGGGAGAGCATGGCTTTGACACCAGAGAGTGTCATATACCCTCAGGAGAGAACTCTGCAGCTTCAGTGCAATTCTGATCTCTCCTCTGCTGCTGGTATGTATCCTTAGAAGTGCAAAGGGCCTCTACTCTGGTGACCTGCAGCAGACAATTTCAACGTTTGCTACTCAAGCTTTGGAAAGGGCCTTGGTAAATGACTCAAGACCATGAGTTGATGACTGAGTTGATAAACAGACACTTTTTGTCCATGACTTGATAGACACTTCAGATCTTCCTCAGTTTACACACACACACACACACACATATGCATGTGCACACACACACACACACACACAGACACACAAACACAGACACACGTCTGTTAAAAGTAAGTTAAATTGAAAGCCACCCAACCCAGATACCAAAAAAAAAGATTTTCCGATTTCGGACACTGGTGACCAGCTGCCTGTAATATCTCAGTTCTGAACCGCTGGACCATTGGACTACCATAACCACATTAAAATAATACCATATATGGCAAAAAAGCAGCACACACACACACATATACACACAGTCAATCCCCTGTTTAAAGTGAGGAGTGAAGTGCCAAAGTACAGCAGCCCAGCACACGCCATCAAACGCTATCCTACTATTGTTCACATGCACAGGAAGGGCTGTTTGTTGTGTTATTGTTGGAAGAAGCAAGTAGAGAGCGTGGGTGGGGGGTATAAAGTGTGTGTGTGTGTGTGTGTGTGTGAGTAGTGATTGGGGGTTCCAAAAGACACTCATAGCTACCTGGCACACAGCAGAAGAGCAACTCTCTTTCCTTTACCGAACGACTCACCAGGACAAGAAAGCACCAGGCAGAGAGGAGTGGAAGACTTACAGAATAGCTGGTGAAGATTAGCCAAAGAGGAAAAGCAGAAGACTGGTAAATTGTAGATGACTGGAGTAAGATTAGTAGAATAGTAGCATAAGACTAGCAGGGTAAGATTAGCAGAATATTAGCACAAGGCTAGCAGGATAAGATTAGCAGAATATTACTGTAAAATTAGCAGGGTAAGATTAGCAGAACATTATCATAAGACTAGCAGGGTGAGATAAGCCGAATATTAGACTAGCAGGATAAGACTAGCAGAACATTATCATGAGGAGGGTAAAATAAGCAGAATATCAGCGTAAAACTAGCAGGATAAGATTAGCAGAATATTAGCAGAAGACTAGCAGGGTAAGATAAGCACAATATCAATGTAAGACTAGCAGGATAAGACAGAAAATGGCTAGTGGGGAAGACTTGCATGGGCAGACTGTCAGAAGACTGCAGCAAAGCAAGGAGCAGGCCTATGTGTGCATGTGGGAGTCAATGTGTATGGTGTGTGTGTGTGTGTGTGTGTGTGTTGGGGCGGGCGGGGGTGGGGGTGTGTGTGTGTGTGTGGGGGGGGGGGGGGTATGGTTAATGTGCCTGTCCTCTGACCTTCAAGAGAATGTGGCCTCTGAAGTACAGTACTTCAAGCATGGCCTTGGCACAGCCCTGATCCTGATTGTAAGCAATCACGCATGAGTGTGTGTGAGAGCCTGTGTGTGTATATGAGTTTGTGTGAGTGTGGACAAGTGTGTGTGTGTGTAATTAGACATGATCCTTATTACTGTATGCAAATTCAGTTATTTTGGACTCTATTGTGTGGCTCATCCTTGTCCCACTATAAAATTCTGTCCTGGTCCCTAGTCCTGTGTGATAGGATGTGGAGGAGGATCTAAAGATAGCCTATTCATCAGTTTTACTCCTTCCACTTCAGCCATTCAATCCATCCAAATCTCTACAACAGCCTCAGGCAGTCAATGCTAACTCTATAACCTTGATCTGATATGGTGTGTTGGAAATAAGGCCTATACAATGCGCCTGTCTACCTGACATAATAAAATACAAATTCTCTCTCTCTCTCACTTAAATTTAATATATTCTATATGATTTATTTGTGTTATTTGTGTGTGTGTGTGTGTGCATGTGTGTGTGTGTGGGTGTGTGTGTGTGCATGTGTGTGTGGGTGGGTGTTTTACTGTCACTGAATAACTGCTTGGTGAAAGACTTTTAAAAATGTGATTCTCTCTTTCTTTCACTCCTTCATGCCCCCACCTCAGCAGAAGGAGGCAGAGTTACAGTGGTAACTCAACTGATTAATGTTTCACTCAGCAAATTCTTCACAGCTCTCTCAGCTTGGCTGAGCGCACCTCCCTTCCTGGGAACCCCAGGATTGGGGATGAGATAGACACTGCTTGCGATGGGAATGCCAGGATTGGGGATGAGACAGACACTACTCAAGATAGGAGAGCCAAGACTGGGAATGAGACACACCCTACTCAAGATAGGAGAGCCAAGACTGGGAATGAGACAGACACGGCTCGAGATGGAAACCCCAGGATTGGGGATAAGACAGACACTGCTCACGATGGGAATGCCAGGATTGGGGATGAGACAGACACTGCTCGAGATAGGAGTGCCAAGACTGGAAATGAGACAGACACTGCTCGAGATGGGAATGCAAGGACTGGGAATTGGACAGACACTACTCGAGATAGGAATGCCAAGACTGGGAACTAGATTGTTTTATAGAATCCCCTTGTGTGACCATCAGTTCATCATTTCATCAATTCTCGATAATTTTTTTCTTTTATATATATTATATATATTATATGAATTCTAAATTTTAGTGAATTGACCCAGATGCCCTATGTCTAGTGGAATGTTTCCTTCCCCTACAGTGTCCTAGTCACATGTCTTATAGAATACCAAACCAGGAAGCAGAAAGAGACAGAAACATTTAAACCACTGAAGCTGAGCTCCAGTCCACATGGAGCCCAGTAAATGTTGATGTGGTTAGGCGTAGCAGAGCACTGCTGGTGCTGCTTGGACACGGAGGTGCCAGGAGGTCTCCTGGAACGCTGGTGTCCCTGGTGAATACTGAAGGCCACAGTCTCTGCTGCCTTATCTGCCCTGTACAACTAGCAAATCACTGACATGATCTGTGTCAGTTAGACTGTGTCTTTTTCCCCCTGTGTTTGGCATTTTCTAATTTTCTCTAACTTCCAATCGTGATAACATCGGCTCCCTCGAAACAATGCCTATTGCTCTGGCTGACGTGGGGTGTTGTATGTAAACCCCCATCTTAGTGACTGACATCACTCTCTAATGACCTTAAATCAGTCCAGCAATGCACTAATAATCCTCGCTGTCAGTGGAGGTCACTTTCACCTGATGACCTTCATAAAGCAAGAGGTCTGTCCCCATGTGTATGTGTGTGTGTGTGTGTGCGTGTGTGTGTGTGTGCAAGTGTGTGTGTGTGTCATGCATGTGTGTGTGTGGCGTATGAATCAGAGAGGAAGAGCCGGGAATAGCACTGGCATGGTGGTCCTATTGTCCAGGTCAGCTGACCTTGTCAGGGCCTGTGAAGCAGGGCTAAAGTAGGCCACACAAAGGCCCCTCTCCTCCAGGCTCACCAGAGCTCTCATATTGTTTCATACACACAATCTCCTTTGTTTTCTCTCTTCAAACAATACACACTGCCAAACTCTATGACGGAGCAAGGATACAAATCAGTCCCTGTACTGGTGAGAAAATGTGTGTGCGTGCGTGTCCTCCTGGACAAAGAAATCATAGCAGTATCAAGTCTCTGAGTGTGTGGGAATTGCCACATATGCATAATGATTTGTGTTTAGCATGCTAACAAGACAATGTCAGGTAAAAATAGAATACTAATACTATCCACTAAGGTTAGCATGCTAAGACACTATCCACTAAGGTTAGCATGCTAATGAAGGGTGATGATTTTCAAGATGTCAAACCAAGACACTTTGGTTCAAGATCTTGAAAACAGTGGAATGCACAAA
>JAIFZK010000002.1:535000-552500 GCA_027481765.1 Tenualosa thibaudeaui
GATAAGCGCCACTAATTGGGAACGAATCACTGTGGTTCCCCAAGGCACTCCACTGGACCCCATAAATTTCTCTCTTCTCTGTTCCAGGTTTCCTCTTTTATGATGTCATATTCTCAGTTACCTAGGAGTTGCTCTATGTGCTAGATATTCTATATTCTATAAGTGACATATGACCATATAAAAGCTGAAGTATGTAGGTATGTATGTAAGTATGTACTTTAAATAAGCTGACAGTATGTATGGGATCATGTATTGTCCAACAACCAATATTGGGATGCAAAGCTCACATTGTCATATATTCTTCAGCTCATCAACTATCTCAGCTTTCAGTGTCACTGAAGGTCCAGTACAATATGTGGAGTACTTTAGAAATAATAGAAGACCTTAATCAGGGAGACTAACCCTGTTGTCCTTGACAGTGGTCAGCATTCTTATTATGGTATGTCAGCAATGTAGACAATACTTAGGCAGAACCTCTACAGTATACTAAAATTTGATAATTGTATTTCACCTAGAACATCAACGCCTTGGTGATGAAATGCCCTGGCAAGAAGCCAGCACACCATGTCTGCAACACTGCCACTGCAGACAATCCCTGGCAGTAGTGAGATGCATTTCACTGTGTGTGATGTTTGGACCGGAGCCCAAGCTCTTTCTCTCTCTCACACACACCTGGGATATGACCAGGACGTGCCAAACAGCCCAAGAGCCCAAATTGTGTGTGAGCACTCACACTTAAACCCATCATGTTCTGTTGACTTCATAAGTAATACACAAAGCTGGAGGCATTGTGTTAAAGCCTACACACACATACACACACAAATACAAAAACACAGAGAGAGAGAGAGAGAGAGAGAGAAACACTCAGTTTGGGAAGGGAGTCTGTTTGGTTACCAAAGAGATGGGAAGGGAGGAGAATTCTTTTGCTGACGAGAAGGGGATTTTCCCACCGACAAGTGTGCACACACATACACACACACACACACACACACACATACACAGTAGAGAATTCAGAAATTAACACACACATACACACACATGCATGCACACAAACACACACCCTACAGCAAGCACATACCCTGCACCTGCGTGAATGCAGCAACTGACATCAGAAGCATACAACTCCTACATGCCAACCCCCACCCCATAACATGCACACACGCACACACACACACACACACACACACATACTCACTCACGCCTCTCGCTACACCCCTTCATAAATCACTCTTGGGGTTACGAGGCCACACACAGGTGAGAGAATATATTCATGCATGGCAATTAATCTGAAGAATTGTAGGCCTACAGCTGTTTTAACTCTCTCTTTCTGGTCAAATAGTTTTGCATCTGGAGCAGGCATTTTATCAACTCAACTTAATCTATAATTAAAGGGCTGGTCAGAGAAAACATCCCAAAACAGTGTAGTATTCGCCCACAAAGCACCATGACCCACTGAGAAAATGCACCGTATACCAGATGGCCAGTCCATCCCTTCCGACACATACCATACCGGCATGCATACACTCACACACACACACACAAGAATGCACGGACACATGCACGCATGCACACACACACACGTATCATGCATGTGAATGCACCCAGACACAGACAGTCAGCAGTGCCTACTTGGCTGTGTCAAACACAACCCAATGGAAGGCACAAAACCCTGCCTGTTAAACCGGCTCTCAATACACACATTAAGAGTGAGTTTATCGCTGGTCGCCAAAAGGGCAAATATCTACTCAGAAATGGGCAGCACTTTTAGACTCCAAAACACTCTTTCTTTCTCTCTCTCTCGTTCTCTGTCTCTGTCTACTCTTCAGTTGCTCTCACTCCATCTCTCTTTCTCTCTCTCTGTCTCTGCCTTTCTTTTGAGTGCTTTTCCTTATGAACAGAGAGAGCTTTATTTGCGGCTGGACAGAGGACCACACTCGCTAAAATATTTGAGTTCTTTTTAAGAGTCCGATGAGGGTCGAAGGACTGGAACCTATTTTTTTCTCTTCTGTAAGATGGCCTTTGGCTTGTCATTGAGCATTTTCCACTGCATGTTATTGAAAAATACCAATAAAAGATGTATAAGCAGATGCTATATAAATAATAAAAACGGCAAAAATTAAAGTTGAAAATGCTTTGGAGGCGCTGCCGTTTGATTTTGTGGTATAAATATAACATGTTGGTGATGAGTCAGTGTGTGAGCATTTTGTTTATCTTTTCCCATCCGTGTGTCGTAGTAAAAGCAGGCTGGGTCACAGCATGGGGCCGCATAAGGACTAAGGGGCTCGGACCCAGACACACACACACACACACACACATACACACACACACATACATTTAAGTAATAACCCATGTGATGCTATGAATTATGCTTGTTTTACCACATTTAAGGGGAATTGTTAGGCAAGATGCCAAGTGGAGTGGCGTTAAACACCCCGTTAGCCGTGGTAAAATGAGCATAACTCTTGGACTTGAGTGGGTTATTGCTTTTCTAAAACAGTTCCCACATTACCCTGCCATAGTTTCATTCAAGGAAGACACAACAAAGAGAAATGTAGTGAATTATTCATAGAAATATATATATCTCATCTACCCAGGTTCCCAGGTCACACACCAGCACAGCCTCCATTTGCTTTCCTATGCTGCTGTACTATAGAACCAAATGTGATGAGAGCCGTGGAGTATATCATGGATTTTACAACAGCATGTAACATGATTCAACCACAATTGAGGACCATAACTATCCATTTTAGAAACACACACACACACACATTTTCTTTGTACACACACAGACCTATTAAAGCCTTAACAGTTAAACACATGCACACAAACCCAAAGTGCCCCCCTCCACCATACACACACACAAACACACACATACACACACACTACGATCATTATGATCTATTAACCTTGTGTGTCTCCCACTCTGACCTCTAGAATGCCCTGCAGGTCTCTGCAATTCTGCTCTGTCTCTGTAACCCACCCTTTGACCTGTTGGTCACACACACACACACACACACACACACTACACAGGCATACACACACACACACAACCACACATGCTGATGCTAGTCATCTATATAATGTCATATCCTATGTGGCAGATAAATTGAGCTTTCAATTATCTCAGGCTAAAGGAGCAGGCCCAGAGAAAGAGATAGAGAGAGCGAGAGAGAGAGATTTCCCAAGCTACTAGTTACAACATGTGGAATACACAGACACACACATGCTCAGAGACACACACACACATGCTCAGAGACACACACACAGGGACACACACATGCTCAGAGACACACACACAGGGACACACACATGTTCAGAGACACACACACACACACACACACACATACATACACAGACACACACATGCTCAGACACACACACATGCTCAGACACACACATACATACACAGACACACACATGCTCAGAGACACACACACAGGGACACACACAGTCATGCACACACACACACATACGGACACACACACACACACAGACTCACATGCAGAGACACACATGCACACACACAGACTCACACTCAGGGACACATGCATGCACACACACACACACACACACACACACACACAGTCACAAGAAGGGACACACAAACTCCTCCATGTGAGGAAGTACTGTGAGACTCCCATGGAAGGGTGTGTATTTCCACAGTGCCTTCCACCTGTGTGTGTGTGTGTGTGTGTGTGTGTGTGGAGTGGGGATGGGGGCTGGTGATGGTGGTGGTGGTGGTAATGGTGGTGTATGAGTATGTGTGTGTGAGAATAAATGTGTGTGTGTAAGAGAGAGAGAGTAGGTATGTGTGTCTGTATTTTTAGGGTAGTTGTCATTTCTCTGGCACGGCTGCACAGCCCGACACACAAACACACACACAGACACACACACACACACACAGTTGTCATTTCTCTGGCTGGTGGGGTGTGTAAGACAGGAAGTCTGCACAGCCCGACACACAAACACACACACAGACACACACACACACACACACACAGACTCTGTCAGACACACTCCTTCAGTACAAAGTCTGCAGGCCGCTGGTGGGGTGTGTAAGACAGGAAGTCTGCACAGCCCGACACACAAACACACACACAGACACACACACACACACACACAGGGAACACACTCCTTGTGTAGGCGCTGGTGAGACAGGAAGTCTGCACAGCCCGACACACAAACACACACACAGACACACACACACACACACACAGACTATTCACTTCTTCTGACAGGGCCGGGATGGAGAGAAACATTCAGTGCATCAGGGCAGACTGCCCTCACCTACTGCCTCGTGTGTGTGTGTGTGTGTGTGTGAGTGTGTGTGTGTGTGTGTGTGCATGAGTGTGTGTGTGTGTGTGTGTGTGTGCATGAGTGTGTGTGCGCGCATTTGTGTGTGTGTGTGCGTGTGTGTGTGTGTATGTGTGTGTCTTGACCAGGATGCCATGAGGCTGCTTCTTATCAGATACTAATACAAATACAAATACAAACACAGACACAGACACAGACACAATACAAATAAATATAACAATACATAATGGAAGCCAAAGAAAACACTGTGTGCCACTTGACACACATTGTCCAGCCCTGTGCTCCCACTCTTAGCTCTGAGTGTTCCAGAGATGAGTCAGTTTGGCCATGTGACCTATGGAGTCACTTAGGCCATCATCTGCCATTTCAGCAACAGCTCTGATTGGTCAGAGTGTAGGAAACGTCACTAGGAGATGCTAAAATGACATCATCATCCTCCTCCTCATCTTCTTCTTCATCACCATTAGAATCTGTGTACAGCTGCACTGAACATAGCTTCACACAGTCAAAGTAGTCTTAATGACATCACAGTAAAACACTGTGGGCCATAGAACAAATAACACTTTAACGTCCAAATAAATAACACTTTAACGTCCAAACAAATAACACTTTAACGTCCAAACAAATAACACTTTAACGTCCAAATAAATAACACTTTAACGTCCAAACAAATAACACTTTAACGTCCAAATAAATAACACTTTAACGTCCAAACAAATAACACTTTAACGTCCAAGACCTTTTACTTCTCTGTAGGACACATTACAATAAATAAACCTTCAGAGATGCCGCTGAGTGTGATGATGTCTCCCTATCTAGATCATGTATTTGCAAGTGTTGATAGGGGTGAGCTATGATGGGTACCAGTGGGCAAACTAAATCCTGGGCTATTGGACCCAATTTAATGAGGCCTATGTGGCACATACTTGCAAGTGTGCAAACACACACACACACACACACACACACACACACACACACACACACAAACACAAACACACAAGGTGGCCTATTGTGGCCTGTTGCAGTCTCTCAAGCGGTCAGCCATGAAGTATTGAGATGGAATGTAATGTAGCCCGTTGTTCTATTACAGCAATCTAATAATATGCGCCTCACACATCATAGTTTTAGTAGTCACAGTGACTTTAAACAACCATGGCTCAGTTAGTGTGCCATCTTTGTCATTATAGCGTCATGTAGAATGTCTTAGACAGCATGGGGGCTTTCAGATCTAAAATGCAGCCTCTCTTTCACTTGCTAGCGATTGAAAACTGTTACTCTTACAATTTTTTGTATCTTTGCGTCTTTGCATTGGTCCTTGGCTCCTTGGTAGCTTAGATTTGTCAGTATGCGACCGGCAAACAGAAAGGTTTGGCCAGCCTTGCTATGGGAGTTCTGCACTCTAGTTCTGCACTTCTCTAACCTACAAACACTCTACTAGCGAGGCTAAAAACCATTGGCATTTATGTAGCGATATCTGCGCTACACTGATGCACTATGCAAGACATAACATTAGTGTACATTTGACAGTCTGGCCACCTGGCCATCTGTTGCAATGTACAACAGACTTCATTCATTTCAGTTTACAAATCATGTAGAATAGTCTCTTGTTTACAAATCATAACCCCTAGCCTTGCTGCTATTATTTATATTTATATTGAACAGTCTTCATATTACAAATCACACCACTAGCCACAGTGCTCTACAAAAAGCCATGCCCTGTCTAGCGTGTTTGTTTAAGGTCACCTGTATTTTGACCTGCAAATTGTTTACAACTGTGTTGTAATGTCTGTACATATGTGTACAAGAGTGTGCACGCGTGCGTGTGTAGTTGTGTGTGTGGTGTGCGTGTGTGAGTGGGTGAGTGAATCTGTGTAGTCCCGCAATAGTGTATGTAGGCGCTATTATGTATCTGTCTTGTCCATACTGTGTTTTAACAGTTACGTGTATCACCAATTGTTCCCGGTGAAACGTTGTCTCGTCTCACTATGTACTGTGTATATGGCTGAAACGACAATAAAAACCTACTTGACTTGACTTGACTTGACTTGACTTGACTTAACTTGACTTGACTACAGGAAGTCTGACATAAGTGTTGGAGGAAAGGGCAGGATGCTGGTGGAGTCACTTTGAGTTTGTTCATGGGCTGATCTGGGAAGCCAGGCATGCAGATCACACAGAGAGAGACCTGCAAACACTCTATTGTTTGTGCTGCATAGTCAGAGATGACCAGAGGAAACGCACTTGGTTTGTCAATTACACACACACACACAAACACACACACACACGGCCATTCACACCAAGGCCACAGTATGGTGTATCAATTATAAGATGGTTGGTTGGTGTGTGTGGTTAGTACTGTCATATAGACAGGGAAAGAAAGAATGAAAGAAAGAAAGAAATGGATAGACTTCGTCAAGGAAAAAAGGGAGAAAATGATGAATGGGTTAGCAAGAGAGAGAGAGAAATTGAGAGCAACCGAGAGAGAGAGAGAGTGTGTGTGTATGAGAGAGAGAGAGAGAGAGAGAGAGAGAGAGAGAGAGAGAGAGAGAGAGATGGGGTGAAGGAAACTGATTAGTCAGGCTTTCCCTTGGAACAGAAGCTCACTTGAGACAGGGAAACAGTCATCACTACAGCACTCCCACACATGTCAACACCACACACACACGCACACACACAGCGCACACACACACACACACACACACAGTATATCGGCACAAACAATAGGTGTCCCTGTACATCAGGTCCATCACTAAGACCTGATCCGACCATTTACTGTAAGACCAATCCCACCACTGTTCATCACCTGATCCTAACTGTGCCATACAGACCCACATCCAGACCAGGTCTGATCCTGATCCTGGTAGCCAGATCACCAGTCACACATCTAGACCCATCTAGACCAGGTCCAGTCAACACCTAGGCTCCATGTTGACTAACACTAGAAGACTGATTTGTGGGAGTTTACACATCCACAGTGAACTCGACTCACTGACTCACGACTCACTCAATCCTTTGCCTTTGTCACAGATCTTTCATCTTCTATAGATCTGTGTCTGGACTAGATCTGCTGCTCGTGTGGAACAAATAGCCTGTGATCCCACAGTCTTCTAATCTTTTAGAGATCTGTTGTCCACCAGATCAACACCAAAGGCCTCTCTCTTGACTTGGTCTGACACACCAATATCAAAAGATATCTACAAGTCATGTTCAGTCATCTGGCAAAGGGTCCTATGAAGGCCATGACCCTGCAATGTGTGTGTATGTGTGTGTGTGTGTGTGTGTGTGTGTGTGTGTTTGTGTGTGCGTGTGTGGCAATATCTCACACTCTCTCCTTCTCTCTCTCTCTTACGTTCACTGCCTCTGTATGTGTGTGTGAGTGTGTGTGTGTGTGTGTGTGTATGTGTGTGTGTGGCGCTATTGTGGGGGGTAGTCAAAGGTTTGGGACTATGTAAAAGTCGAAAGCACAAGCAGGCAGAGGTCAGCATGTCAGGAAGCAAAAGACAAGAAAGGATTCCAAAGAGAGAGAAAGAAGAAAGACGGAACATCAGAGAGGAAAAAATGGATGAAAGAAAGAAAAAGAGAGAGAGAGAAAGAGAAAGTAAGTGGGGGATGAGGGTTCATTATGCTTTGAGAGATGACAGCGTCTCTCAGCCAAAACTGAACTCTGTCCTTTCCACTGGGACACAAGAGACACTCACATGCTCTGACTTAGAGCATCAATCGGAGGAACAGAATATAAGCCTTTCTCTCTGTCTCTCTCTCTCTCACACACACACACATACACACATACACATTCATTCTTACAAACTCAGCAGATGCTAACACACCCTTTGACGAATACACCACCCAGACTCCCCAAACACATACACATACACACACACACACACCCATACGCACACACACATTATATCCCACATATGAGGCCTACTCCAGTGTCAACGCCCTTCTACCAGAAACCACAATGCAGTTCTGTTTTCCTCTACGGCACAGTGAGACACACACACACACACTGACGCAGTTACACTCATCACTGGCCTAGAGGTATTCTACGGCGATGGTTAAGTGGTAAACCTGACTTAGTTAACCAAGAGAAAGAGGTAAACCTGACTTAGTTAACCAAGAGAAAGTGGTAAACCTGACTTAGTTAACCTAGAGAAAGTGGTAACCCTGACTTTGTTAACCTAAAGTTGTAAACCTGACTTAGTTAACCAAGAGAAAGTGGTAAACCTGACTTAGTTAACCAAGAGAAAGTTGTAAACCTGACTTAGTTAACCTAGAGAAAGTGGTAAACCTGACTTAGTTAACCTAGAGAAAGTGGTAAACCTGGCATAGTTAACCTAGAGAAAGTGGTAAACCTGACTTTGTTAACCTAAAGTTGTAAACCTGCTAATAGAGTAGTTTGCTGGCCGCATAAAAATCATTCCAGTGTGGCTTCCATAATTACTTGCATTGGTTCAGACTCTTAGGCAAAAGGATACAGGTGTGAGGAGTTTGAAAAAATCGGTCCACAATTAAGAATGAATAGTCTAAAACCTGTTGGAAACCATACAGTTTGCAGCAAATTTTGTGTCAGCATATCAGTGAACATTAGTGACCACTCAGTGAGTGTTATGTCTTTACAAAAGACATAAACATAAACATGAAAGACTGTAACTGTGCACCTGTGCAGCCATTCTGTAGGTGGGGGGTGCTACAGCAACAATCGAAGAGGCATTCATCAGAATTTCAATCTTAATCATTGTGTTTCATCATAAACAATCTGAAAACAAGGCTTTAAGTGTAAAAAAAACTGAACTTGAGTGTAAAAAAAAAACTTAAGAGAATGAGGACTGCAGGCTCTTCTATTATCAGGTTTACAACTGGCCCCCGACCTGCTGTAACTTCCCCAGGTTTGTCACTCATCCCCTTTCTTGAAACACCCCCTTGGGCATGGTCACACGCAAGCAGAGTGCTGCTTTGGGGAGGAAGTGCCTCTGTTTGATGCATCAAATGATATCATTATGATATGACATCACAACCAGCATGCATGTTAATATCGAGCTTACTGTGATGAGTGAGTCAATGTGAGTCTCTGTGCTACAAATGCAACATAAACACGTAGGGAAATAGTGACAGTGATGCTTTAGGTTAGACAGCCTTCATTGGAGCACTGTACAACTTCACAACTTCCTGTTAATCTGATGTATGTACTGCAGTGTTCTACAGTCTATAGGTACAGAGACTGCAGCAGCAGCAACAACTAATTTGAAACTGATGCTTATATTTCTGTGTTTGTGTGTGCGTGTTTTGGGGGAGGATTGTGTGACGTTACGCATCAAAGGTCCCATTTGCATTTCCCTTTCTGTTGGCGCTCGTCTCCACACAACAGCACTAATCCTGGAGACAACACTCACTACCACTTACGCAACACACACACACACACACACACACACACACACACTCTGCTTGCACTCATCTCTGATTGTGAACAACTAATCTTGCTGCACACACATACACACATGCACTATACTGGTCATGATATGCATTACACACGCACACACACAATCACAGAGATGTCTATCTGTCTGAAATAAACCCACACACTCTCACACCTTCGGTGTCCCAACGCAACATGCTTTGCTGTGGGAACCATTCAGTCAGTCGGTGACATCACTGGAGAGGTCACGACCCCTCACGGTTGGACAGACGCGCCGCACAAAGTAAAGGCCTTGCTCTTTCCTATTCATCTCATTCACACAGTGACCTTCACAGAGACGCGCGTCGTGGCTGACCTCTGACCCTGAATAGGGCTGGCCAGGCCACCAGAGCATCTTTGAATTTCATGACAGAACGAATGGTGTTTGAAAGGATGAGCAATCGTTTTGTTTTGTGAACGAAACACTGATGTGTGTGTGATTGAACTTATTTTTTTTTTTTTTTATCTCGCTTCAGGGGCAAAAACAAACCTGATGTTTGTGAATGACACTGTGGTTGCTACGGTGGGGGGAAACTGATGTTGGTTTTTGAGAATGAATCACTGGACGAGTTGAATGAAAAACGTCCATGAATGTGAATGTGTTGTCAGTGTTTTACAAATGTTAGTTCACTGTTGAAATGGAAATCAGATGAAAGATTGATGTGATTTTGGCTTCGAGGCGTCTTTTGCCTGTAGGACGATGCTGACAGAAATCTGTCTGAGATACTTGTATATGACAACATATAGGCCTACATACAATAAACCACATACTCAACGAACGTGTTGTATGTGTGTGTGGATTAAACTGTTAACAAAGCCCTTGAATATGAGTCTGATGCTGTAGAGGCAACCAAAAAATGTCTGTTGAGAATCATGACTATTCCCTTCTCAGTCATCTCTGCTGCTTTGCTACACTAAGTTGAAAGAATAAAAGCCGAAGTTAAACAATAACGGAACAATGTCAATGCAGTGCCGTGTACACTACTGGCAGAGGCGTTCCCTTTAAGCGATTCAAATTGGCCGTGTTCTCTACGACATGTGCGCCCCTCTCCCCCTACTCCACCACCCCCAGCGCCAAATATGGCCAAGGCAGCCCAACCTTAAAGGGGCGGGAAAGATAACACTGTACAAACTTGAGGAAAGCCGCCCGTAATCGGCACGGTGCAGAGCACAGACGCACGGAACAGCGCGCGAGCGGTGGCTGGAGATAAGACTCTGTGGAAGGGAACGGCGATCCCCGAACTCACCAGCTGACATCACAGCCCACGAAGTCACGGCTCCCACATGGAACCGAACAGCCTGGTGTGTAGTGCACGGGGATAACAGAAATGTCTCGAGGTTAAATAGAAGGGGAGCTTAATAAAGTTAATTAAGGGATATGGTCGCCAGTGATGCACACTAATTTGATTGATCCAGTATTGTACGGCAAACGTATTTTGTTTCACTGTTTAATGCTAATTTCACACCTGTGAATTAATCAGTGAAGCAAAATGTAAAAACATTTCACAGAAACTTTATTTCCATGAAAAGGAACTACTTTTGGATTAATTTTACTTCTACAGCAGTTGAGTCACTGCCTAACATGTCTTTCAGTGTCTAATTGAGGTTCAATCGAACTTTTTTTTCTGCCAAGCAACTCGTCTGATGATTTTCGCCATCAACCTGCGCATTAAACATCATTTTTTTCCACCAGCTCTTTTACCTTTAATGTTCCCAATGCAACCGTCGGGAATGGATCGTTCTCTCAGGAAACAGGCAGCAAATTGTCTCTTGGACGTGGTAGCGGAACTTCAAATGGACTAATAGTCCCACGGCATAGTGGCATTTTGGAGTCAAAGGCAATCTCACTGTTTACACACGAGGAGGAATTTGGAGTCCGCACCTCACACTGAATTGGATTTTGACTTCAAAAGCAGAGCGCAGAGCGCGCCCTCGCGTGCAGGCGACCCCCGCTGTCCCCCGCGCGAGCGCGATCAGGGCTGAGGACAGACGGACGCGACTCGTGCGCCAGATAAATGCGCGGACTCGTCCGGAGGTCCCTCGGCTGGCCAGCAAGATGAGCTCGTGGGTTTCGCTGCTCGTGCTGCTGGCAGCGTGCGTGCGGTTTGGCGCTGCAGAGGTAAGCCGCAAACCCAAGGCAATTACGCCAGTCACTCTGACAGATTTAGTGATGTTAGCTGGTCAAGTGTTTCAGTTCACCTCAGTTTATCTGTTTCCAGTCATACTCTCACACGTTGTGTTATTCTCATGATTCCAGTTTGTTATTTTCATTTTAAGTCACCTCAGCATCAACAGGCGCATAATCATTAAGGTCTTTTGAAAGATCTGTCTTAGCGGACCTTTGTCGTGGGTCATTATTGTGAAAAATCGGCGACAGAGTTCACACAGTGTCGGCATGAGGAGAACTAATTACAGTGTCTCTCTGATGGATTAAAAACCTCGAAGAATGGCGTCGCCACCGGGGAAAAGCCTACTCTATGTCTGGCTCTAAAAAAGAAAGAGAGAGAGACAGATAGGCCTGTGTATGAGTGTGTGTTTTGTGTGTGTGTGTGTAGAGTAGAGTAGAGTTACTTTATTGATCCCGAAGGAAATTAAGGTGTCCAGCAGCATACACATAATACACAATGCAAAAACAGATCAAACATATTGCACACATCTGCATTCAGACAACATTCACTTAACAGGAAGGAAAAAAGGTAATGATAAGAAAAACCACAAGGTAGTGTCGTGATATGTGTCTAGACCAGATCAATGGCATTCTGCTTCATCTCCAGCAACAGAATTGTGTGGGCTGTGTGTGTGTGTGTGTGTGTGTGTGAGAGAGAGAGAGAGAGAAAGAGAAAGAGAACATGCATTCGGGCACTTTGAGTATAAACCCATTCCTGTGTCAAACAGCTGCAATCTGAGCCAAACCCACACCATTCTGCTGAGTGACTGATGATCAGTGGAATGGACAGGGCAATTTGAGCTGTTGTTGTTGTTGATGTTGTTGTTGTTGTTGTTGTTGTTGTTGATGTTGTTGTTACTGAGAGTCTTGACCTGAGGCCCTTATGTGGCCCTGGTCTGATTTTGAATCAGCTACAGGAGGCAAACTGGACTTCACCCCATGTAAGCACCACGTCTGTGGCTTTACTCTGTGGGTCTGTGAGTAGTTCAGGAATTCAGCATGTGTGTGTGTGTGTGTGTGTGTGTGTGAGAGAGAGAGAGAGAGACACTCGGAAGCCCGTCTGTGACAGTGCCCCCACAACAGTAGATGGGGAGTGTATGTATGTGTATGCCGATGGTCTTAGGAGGGTGCTATAGACTTTAACTTTGTGTCAGTGGCCTGCAACAGTAGACGTGGTGTGTATGTATGTATGTATGTATGTGTGTGTGTGTGTGTTAGAGAGGGGTAGGGTAAGCTGTGTAGGGCCATACACTGTGTAGCGGATGCATGGATGATGGTTCTGTTTGTGTCAGGATTCACACTAAGTCTCTTTAATCCATAGGATGTCTACAGTACCTCCTGAATGCAGGTATCTGTGTGAGTGTGTGTGTGTGTGTGTGTGTGTTAATGTGCTAGAGGAGGGTGGGTTAGCCGTGTGTGTGTGTGTGTGTGAGTGTGTGTGTGAGAATATGTGTGTGTGTGTGTGTGTCTGTGTACGTGTGCTCGTAGGGGATATATCTTGTGTACAAACATACATTTCTGTTTATTGTGATTTTTGTGGTGTTTGGGTGTGAGAGAGAGCATCTGCATGTGTGCCCGCATTGAAAAGTGTATGTGTGTGTGTGTGTGTGTGTGCGTGTATGTGTGCATGTGCGTGTGTGTGAGTGAGTCTCTGTGTGCCAGGTGCTGATTAAGAGGAAGAGGTGTGTTATTTAATGTCTCTCATTAGGCAATGCATCTCTCATGTAGTTTGCCAGACGTAGGAAAAGCTTTAAGGCCATTCACTTAGGAACTTCCCCAAATATCTCTGCCTCATTTAACTAGTTATGCACATCCTGTGTGTGTGTGTGTGTGTGTGTGTGTGTGGGAGAGAGAGAATGTGTGTATAATTCAGGCTTGTTTTACACCCTTTTCCCTATTTTGAATTGCCATTTATCTCAGGTGTGTGGTTGCTATTTATGTGTGTGTGTGTGTGTGTTTGTTTGTGAGGGAGAAAAAACTCAAGCTCGTTTGCATTTCTTGAGTGTTGGCATTTATCTCAGGTGTGTATATTTGTGTGTGTAATGTTTGTGTGTTTCTTTATGAAACTACCATATATTTTAGAATATTATGCATGTGACTGAATGTATGTTAGGGTGTATATTTTTCATGAGTGTGTGTGTGTGTGTGTGTGTGTGCGTGCATGTGTGTGTATGTTTGTGTGCATGTGTATGAATGTGTGTGTGTGTGTGTCTGTGTGTGTGCGTGTGGCACACTTCCACACGTGAACACACTTCAGCTGAGAGAGCAGGAGGCCTGTAATTATGTGTCATTAGGCTTATCTTTCCCCTTCCCCCTCACTTTCTCTCTCACTGACATTCCACAGGTCCTCCACCTTCCCATCAGCCCTGGCGGCTGCCTGTGGTACTATTAGGGTTAGGTTTGAACCAATATCAGTACTGACAATGGTACTTAGGCGTTTGGGACTGGTACCTTCTTTGGAACTCTGCTGTCTGAACCAGAACAGAAGTGGGTAGCAGTGTTAGTCCTAGTTGTGTTTGCAGTAGGCTTATTTGTTCCATGGTCTTGTACTGGAGTATTGTACTGGAAGGTCCCTTGAGGGAGCAGTTTTGACAGAAGTGTCTGTTGAATGCGGATATAAAGCAGAGGTTTTTCAGGAATAGAACTGATATGGTGGCGATATGGTGACCCCCATGAACCATGTCTTTGGCAACCCACTTGTGTTTTGGGAACCAGTGAACCATGTCTCGGGGTACCCACTTGTGTTTTGGGAACCAGTGAACCATGTCTCGGGGTACCCACTTGTGTTTTGAGAACCAGTGAACCATGTCTCGAGGTACCCACTTGTGTTTTGGGAACCAGTGAACCATGTCTCGGGGGACCCACTTGTGTTTTGGGAACCAGTGAACCATGTCTCGAGGTACCCACTTGTGTTTTGAGAACCAGTGAACCATGTCTCGAGGTACCCACTTGTGTTTTGAGAACCAGTGAACCATGTCTCGAGGTACCCACTTGTGTTTTGGGAACCAGTGAACCATGTCTCGAGGTACCCACTTGTGTTTTGGGAACCAGTGAACCATGTCTCGAGGTACCCAGTTGTGTTTTGGGAACCAGTGAACCATGTCTCGGGGTACCCAGTTGTGTTTTGGGAACCAGTGAACCATGTCTCGAGGGCCACATGGGAATGGAGCTGGAGTGGCTCTCTTCCAGCCCTCATTAGGACTGCATATTTGGTCCTCATGAGCTCTGAGAGGTTAGCCTAGGAGGCCTTAGTTCTGAGAGGCTAGCCTAGGAGGTCTTAGTTGTGAGAGGCTAGCCTAGGAGGCTGCCACACTCTAAGAGGTTAGCCTAGGAGGCCTTAGCTCTAAGAGGTTAGCCTAGGAGGTCTCTGCTCTTTGGGAGGTTAGTCTAAGAGGCCTTAGTCTAGGAGACTTGGCTCTCTAAGAGGTTAGCCTAGGAGGGCTCTGCTCTTTGTGAGGTTAGCCTAGGAGGCCTTAGCTCCTTGAGAGGTAAGCCAAGGAGGCCTTGGGTGTTTGAGAGGTTAGCCTAAGAGGCCTTAGTCTAGGAGACTCTGCTGTCTGAGGTTAGCCTAGGAGGGCTTTGAGAGGTTAGCCTAGGAGGCCTTAGCTCCATTAGAGGTTAGCCAAGGAGGCCTTAGGTGTTTGAGAGTAGGGCTGGGGGTAAACGATTATTTTTAAAATGATTAATCGGGCGATTATTTTATTGATTAATCGACTAATCTAATGACTAATTGGACGATTAGTCTAACGATTATTTTTATGTTGTTCGATTAATAAACACCATAATGCATCTCAAATACCAATCAGAAAAAAAACTAATTTAGCTCTTTGTGCAGTTTGTTTGTGCTGGGTTAGCAGCAGCTAGATAGCTGTGTTCTGCAGCCGTAAGCTAGCTACCATTCTAGCCTACATTAAATGCTAACAAACGTAACTAATACACAGATGCCTAACCGCTAATAGCTAGATAACATTAACTACTAACCAAACAAGCACAACCAAACTGCACGGACAGTTAAGATAACTAACACTACCGAAGTGCACTGAGGTCAAACTGCACAACACACTACACAAATGTTACATTAATTTAGCCAAAGTTAGTACATATTATTGTCCCCGCTACACGAGACAAGGGGGTGCCTCCGCTTCAAGTGTTCCAGCATGGCTCTTGTGCTGGTGTGGTATGCCAGTTCGATGTGGCAAAGACTGCAATTCCCTTACATTTCTAACTAAATTTAAAGTACTCCCATACCCTTGAAGATACTGGGTGAGCTGTTTTTTGGGGGGCTTTTGAAGGGCTTTGTTGTGTATGCCGTGATGAGGTTGCTGTTTCGGTCTCCATCGTTTAAATAACAAAGTTTGTTTTGGGTGACCCACGTGTGCGTCGACAACAAAATATGACGTCAATGCTACAGGCCTATTTGAGAGGTTAGCCTAATTGGCCTTAGGTCTTTGAGTGGTTAGCCTAGGAGACCTTAGTTCTCTAAGATGTTAGCCTATCAGGCCTCCATTAGCCTTAGCCTAGGAGGCTCTACTCTCTGGGGTTAGCCTAGGAGGCCTCTGGTCTTTGAGAGGTTAGCCTAGGAGGCCTCTGGTCTTTGAGAGGTTAGCCTAGGAGGCCTCCAGTCTTTGAGAGTCTAACCTATGAGGCCTCTGCTCTTTGAGAGGTTAGCCTAGGGGGCTTAGCTCTTTGAGAGGTTAGCCTAAGAGGCCTTAGCTCTTTGAGAGGTTAGCCTAGGGGGCTTAGCTCTTTGAGAGGTTAGCCTAGGAGGTCTTAGCTCTTTGAGAGGTTAGCCTAAGAGGCCTTAGCTCTTTGAGAGGTTAGCCTAGGAAGCCTCCACTCTTTGAGAGGTTAGCGTTGGAGCTCTGGACAAGGTTGCAGGCAGAGTCTCAGCAGCCAACTTAATCCTCCTAAAAGCACCCTTGAAGTAGCACTGGCTTTTGAAGTGTGAATGAGTGTGGTTGAAGGAACTCCCACAGGCACCGAGATTAAATACACAAGTGTGGGCTTTTTGTTTGTGTGTGTGGGTGTGTGTTGTCTGTGAGATTGTGTGGTCTGCTAAATATGGCTATCCGTTAAATCTGTCTATATCACACCACAAACATTATGAAACATTGTTTATTTACTCACCAGAAATGTCTTGTGAAGTATTTCTGTGTGTGCGTGTGCATTTGCATCAGGGTGTGTGTGGTGCGTGTGTCAGCGTGTGCATGGATATTGGTGTGTGTGTGTGTGTGTGTGCGTGTGTGTTATGAGGTTAGCGTCTCTGTGTTTACTTCAGGCTTCCTGCTCAGACACATACCGCTATGACACGCACCACCCTGAGAACAAACATACACCCCATAATAATTGGCAGGCACAATCGCTGTAGTGCTGTCAAGGAAACGGACATCATGTCCCCTCAGGGGACAAACCAAATGCTGCCTTCCACATGTGCCATTCCCTCTCTCTCTCTCTTTCCTCATCTCTTTCTCTATCTCTGTCTCTCCCTCTCTACTCCCACCCCCCCCCCCCTCTCTATTTGTCACTGTCTCAGTTCATTTCCAAAAGCTTATTGGCATGAGTGT
>JAIFZK010000002.1:562500-580000 GCA_027481765.1 Tenualosa thibaudeaui
GCTCAAGGACAATCCCACACAAGGAGCCAGTCAGTGGACAGAGGATAGGCCCAGCCCCACGGACTTGACCAATCAGAAGGCGACGAGGAACGAGACTCCTGACTCAGAGAGGAAACATGAGGGCAGGCAGGAGGAGGAGGGAGAGGCTGTGGAGGAGGAGAGGAGGGAGTTACTCCTCCTGCACAGGAGGCTGGACCAGGAGAAGGAGCTCCTTAACCGCCAGAGACAGAAGGAGGAGGATCTGCATCACACACCTGCACAGCAGCACACAACCACTATCAGGACAGGTCAGTACACACACACACACACACACAGACACAGACACATATTGATGCATTTTTGTGGCTGCTCACTGGGACCCCCGGTCAAGGACCCACTGAGATTGCTCTATCTGTTCAGCCAGATGTTGTCCATACACAATGAGGCAACTCACCTTCCTTGAAAATGGGAAGGACTTCTTGACTGCTGGCTCTGATCCAAGCAGTCAAGGGAGGTGTGTGTAGTCAGACGACCTCAGGGAGGCAGCGAATTATATAAAAATTAGGCCTAATTGCCTTTTTCACTCTATCACAAATAGAGTTGGTTTTATTCCAACAAAAAAATAGAGAACAACTACAATGCCAAAAGATCAAAAAGCTTGGCAAACAGTAGAGAATGAAAAATAAAGAAAATATATCTTAATTCTCAAAGGAAGTAGTTCAGGAAGTAGTTTTTGCTAACTAAAATGAATGAGCTGTGAGCTAGGCCTCTGGCTGAACCCTTTTTATATAAATCACGGTGTACTTACTAGCAACCTTTGTTTCCTTGTATGGCTGTGTGTTTACTACTAAAGTGCTTTTTTTTACATCCAGTACACACACACTTGGGTCTCTTTTCACACACAAGCACTGATAAAATAAATTTCTGGGTAATCAAAACCAAAAGAATTTAGGAATGTGTAAAGAGGTGTAACACACTGGTAACATAAGAATATAATGAGGTGGGTATAACATAATATAAAGGTAGTTAAGTTAAAGCATGCAGAGCAACACAGTAATGGCGGTTGTATGTTTGTAGTCATAGCAACCTGCTACAACTCTTATTAAACATGTAGTTCATACACACACACACACACACATACACATACACACACACACACATACACACACACACACACACATACTAATACACACACCCACACATACACATACACACACACAATTATTTACTTCTTTACTTTCATTAGTGTGAAAAGAGGAAAACAGTGAAGCAGAAATACTTTTGCCATCACATCAATTGTCAGTGGGCTCCTGTGGATATGAATCTCTAGGTTTCCCTTTTATGGGGACTTTTTAACTTGTTTTTATACATCACTCACCTCTCTCTGATAGACACTACAGCAACAACAACAACACAAGCGCCAGCGCGACCACATCGTCCCAGAGCACCACCCCGTCCCCTACCCCGCCCCCACCCACACCCGTCTCAGAGGAGGAGGAAACACAGGAACCGCATCAGCAAGGCTGCCATGAGGGCTATGCTCATGTAGTCTCACACACACACACACACACACACACACTGGTGAGTGGGAGTTAAAACACACACACACACACACACTGGTGAGTGGGAGTTAAAACACACACACACACACACACACACACACACACACACTGGTGAATGGGAGTTAAAACACACACACACACACACACTGGTGAGTGGGAGTTAAAACACACACACACACACACTGGTGAGTGGGAGTTAAAACACACACACACACACACACACACTGGTGAGTGGGAGTTAAAACACACACACACCTATACACACACTGGTGAGTGGGAGTTAAAACACACACACACACACACACACACACCCATACACACACTGGTGAGTGGGAGTTAAAACACAAACACATACACTGGTGAGTGGGAGTTAAAACACACACACACACACACACACTGGTGAGTGGGAGTTAAAACACACACACACACACACTGGTGAGTGGGAGTTAAAACACACACACACATACACTGGTGAGTGGGAGTTAAAACACACACACACACACACTGGTGAGTGGGAGTTAAAACACACACACACACACACTGGTGAGTGGGAGTTAAAACACACACACACACACACACTGGTGAGTGGAAGTTAAAACACACACACACACACTGGTGAGTGGGAGTTAAAACATACACACACACACAGACACACACTGGTGAGTGGGAGTTAAAACACACACATACAAACACACACCTACACCACTCTGCTGATGCCATGATGTTGATGTTGATTGCCCCCTCTCTCTCTTCCAGGACACAGTGGCTGGTGGTGCTCCTGTCCTGTCCTGCTCTGTCTCCTCCTGTCCTGTCCACTCTTGTCCAGCTGTGTCCTATAGGCTGGCAAGTGGAAGCGTGGGAGGCTTTCCGTCCTCTTCCTGTGTGTGTTTATATTCGTGTTATGTACCTGTTCCATGTGCCCCGAGGTGCCCTGTCCTACCCTGTCCAACACTAGCACTAACACTGCTCTGCTTTGCCCATAATCACACCATCACTTCCTCCCAGTGAGCCAGGGGAACCACACCACTAGACCTGTCATGGCCCTCTGCTTCACTCAAACTCCTGAGAATGGAGTTTTGAATCAAACCATTCTTTTGAGGCAAAGCAAACTAAGAACTACATCTCCCATGGTCCTCTCTCTGAACCTGGAACACCAGAATGTTTGCAGTGGCTCTAGAACGCTGCATGGTTCCATTCTCAGCCTGCCCTAGCTGATGGGGGTTGGATGGGGGGCAGACACAGGAGGAAAGGACCAAAGGGTCAATTAGATCAACCTCACATATTGGGCTGATAGAGGCTGGAACTGCCCTAAATGCCCTGGAACACTAGCAGTGAGGCTGGACCAGTTGAACTTTCATTGGATTTAATCCTTAAAGCCTAAACAATCATATGATGACTTTTTGTGTCCCATACGCCTCAGAGGGTAACAGAGGGGATCAGATCAGTGCTAAGCCAGGGCTGAGCAATGGATGAGGATGTCATGGATGCATTTGGACTGATCTGGGATCTGCTGGCTCAGACTTTTGGGCCTTGTGTGTCTATGTGGGCACACTGCAAGCATGACTGAGAGGGACGGACAGAATGGGGGATAAATATCTTAAACACAAACACATACATAAACATAAACACAAACACAAACAACTCACCTGCAAAGTCAACTTCACATGTGAAACTGTCTGTTCTTTTTTTATTTGTTTGTTTAACGTGTTATTTAAATGAATCTAAACACTGGAAACACTAAAGCTTGTAGTCTTCTCTCAGAGGCAGTGCTACGCTCCATACAGTCCTCCATAGACCCGAAGGAGAAGCGGATATTTAGCAGTGGCTGACCTTGGTAGCCCTGGGCCACATAGGACACAGACTCTAGACTGTGTGGAGATGTGGCCGTGCTACTGGCTCTGAGCTGCTACTGTTACTGAACTGCAGAGCGAGAGAGAGAGAAAGAGAGAGAGAGAGAGAGAGACCACACGGGAGAGGATACATGAGTTCTATGTCTTTAACATTATTTATTCAATCATACTCCAGTGTTGTTCCTGTGTAACCTGGTTCATTGCAGTTCCATTCTCTCTGCGTGGGATATTTAAGAGAGTTGTGGAATCAAAACAGTGCAGTGAAAAATGCTCCATTTTGTGTTAAGCTAGATATTTTCTCTGGTGCCAAAATAATCGCCCTCACGCAGCGTGTCTGAGATGGGTGCTGCTGATTGTGGAGGGGGAATAACGTGTGTCTTCCTGTTCCACGCTAATGGGCCTGCAGAGTGCACTCAAACTCAACGTCAGCCACCACAGCTTCGCTTCGATGTGTCTGGGGGGAATGAGTTTATCAGTTGCCAGTGTCCGCAGAAGGTAAACAAACCTGTTTAGATTCCAACCTGGTGCCAAAACGCATCTCTTGGGATGGAGCGCCGTGTAACGCAATGCATCTTGGGTAAAAAGGGAATGTGTAATGTAAACCAAAGTTCTGTGCCTGTGTTTGAGTGGCGTGTCAAGCCATGTGAGTGGCGTGCTTATTTATCCTAGGGTCGGCCATCATATTTATGCATTCTTCATATGTTTCTGTATGCGGGTGATAAGCACTACGTGTGTCTGTGATGTTTTATACAGAGTATGCATTAAAACCAGCCTACACCTCTTTATTGATTAGTAATCTGATTAATATCCCCTTCATTGATTAGTAATCTGATTACTGTAATCTGATTGATATCAATGTCTCTCCTGTTTTATCCCCACATGAAGTTGATCTTTCCGCTTTATGCTCTTTTGATCTGTTCATAATATTGGGAATCCAGAGGACACTGATTTGCCCATAGAGACCGATTTAACACAGACTGGTTTGACCATGAGACACTGGTTTGACTAGGGACTGGTTTGACTAGGGACTGGTTTGATCATAAGTGTTTGGTTTGACCGTAACAGACTGGCTTAACCATAACAGACTAGTCTGACCATAACAGACTGGCTTAACGATAACAGCTTTGTTTGATCATAAGAGACAGGTTTGACTAGGGACTGGTTTGACCATGAGAAACTGGTTTGACAAGGGACTGGTTTGACCATGAGAGACTTGTTTATTCATAAGAGACTGGTTTGGCCATAAGAGACTGAGACTGGTTTGGCCATAAGAGACTAAGGGACTGGTTGACCATAAGAGACTAAGGGACTGGTTTGACCATAAGAGACTAAGAGACTGGTTTGGCCATAAGAGACTAAGGGACTGGTTGACCATAAGAGACTAAGGGACTGGTTTGACCATAAGAGACTAAGGGACTGGTTTGGCCATGGGGGGGGGGGGGGGGGCGTTAAGAGAAACAAATCAGAATTAAGGTAAGGTAGTATTTATTGATGTGAGACACATGCAAGACTGCTAGCTAGGTCACTGATTTCAGACAGCAGACCCCAGGACTGGATCTCTCATGACCTCTCTCACCCCAACTTCAATGTGCTAAACAGGGACAGAAACAGCCAGTCCAGTGCTACTGCCCTGGGCTTCTTGTTTTGGTTTGCCATTTAGCACCCAAAGTGTGTTTGTGTGTGTGTGCGCGTGTGTGTGTGTGAAAGAGTGTATGTGTATATGTGTGTGTTTGGCCACTGACACTTTCCTAGGCCTCTTAGGGACAAACCACAATCTCACATTCCATACAGTTACATTGCACTCATAGCAATTAAAGAAATAGAAGTGTTTTGTTCTGTTTTTCTGTTTTCTCTGTCTGTTTTCTTAACTTGTATGCCTAGTAAAATATTCTCTAGAACCATTAAACACTTTGCTGGTTTGTCTCTCAAAAACTCATCAAAGTTCTGGAGTGAAGAATGTGATGAAGGGGTTTTTCCTCAAAGAGAAGAGATTACAGAGCACTGGGCCTTTGAGTCTGCAGCACAGAACAGAGGTTTCACTGACACACATTCAATTTCTATGGCATCTCTCTCCCTCTCTCTTTCTCTCTCTCTCTTTCTCTATCCCACTCTCTTCCCAGTCTCCTACGTCTGTTTATTTTTGTACAAGACAATGCCATCCCCCATTTCTCACAATGTTGCTGTGGCATTAATAGCATTGGCCTCTCCTCTGTACTTCATCTCACACACACACACACACACACACACCACTCCCTCAAAGAACTCACAAACAACACACACCACTCCCTCAAAGAACTCACACACAACACACACTACCACTATCTCCCACAGGCCTGATGCAGAGACATGTAACCAAGTCAAGGATTCAAGTTGAAGGGCTTTTATGTACCTACTCTCACAGATCTCCCACAATCTTTCACAGACAACTCTTCCCTAGTCTCTCTCATAGTCTTCTATAATCTCACAAAGACTGTTCCATTGTCACCTATAATCTCACATGTGGGGCTTTACAAGGAGGTGGTGAAGTGATAATCCTTGTTTAGTTAACCTAGAAAACATGATAAGCCTACTAACAGAGTACCTTCCAGGCTTTATGTAGTTAAGAGAACAAGGATTTCTACCCTCATATTTACCACAGCCTCCATCTTAATTTACCCAGGTTTGCCTACTTGTATCCCTCTAGTCTGTCCCATCATCTCACATAATCTCATAGTCTGTCCCATTACAGTCTCCTATAATCTCATGCAGTCTGGCCCATAGTCTCATTTGACCTTATAGTCTCTTTTATAGTCTCCGATAATCTCCTGCAGTCTGTCCCATAATCTCCTAATTTCACACAATCAATATAACAGTCTCCTGTAATCTTGTCCATTTTCCACCATGTTCTCTCCCACAGTGTATCCCATAATCGCTTCCATTCTCTAAGGCCATGGTGGTCAGGTGGTCAGTTATTCCCATCTGGCTTCTCACTGGTCCAGATTATGTTGTTGATCTAAATTCTAGATCTGCTCAACATCTGAACCTTCCACATGCTTTTCTGAGGCACTTGTTTGGAAATCTGCCATTACTGGAGGTCAAGTGGTTGTGTGTGGAATGGAATCAATAAAACTCTCAGTCAAAAGCAAACGATGAGAGGAATGATAAATGCCTGCAGTGGGAAGCTTCCTGCTTTTCCTGGTAGAATGACTGTGTCTGGACGTCCTGCTGGCTAGCGGGAGGTAGAGAGCAGAGAGGGAGGGTTTTTTTTTTGTCTTGTCTTTGCCAAAATCTTCTGGCTGGAGGATGGAAACCACAGGAGCTCAAATAAGTTGAGCATTTTTGCATGTTTTTACATGTTTGGATGGGAATCATACAATCTGTGGCTTTTAATAAGAGTTCCTCAGAATCAGCAGAAGCAGTAAGTTGCCAACCACCCACTATAGAATCTGTGTGTTAAATGAACAATCACAGACACACAAACATGACTGTGCTGTGCCATTATCTACTGTATATTGTGATAGATCTTCCCCATGGTCTGAATATCAGCTGTGTCGTGATAATGAAATAATAGCTTCATGATGTTTTTGCAGCTTTAAATAACACCTCTACTCATTAATTTGATGTAAAAATCTACATGTCATGAATAATATCAGTGAAACCGATAACATGTGGAAAGTTGCTGAAAAATGTCCACAATTACAGTAGATTAGATTGTGATTTAAACCTCATGGATTTGTGTACCAAGTATAATTAATTTATTCATTTACATCCTGCACAAAGAAAACGCTCACTGGTTAAACAGCATTACTCAGAACAAAGTAAAGAAGAAGTAAGAAATATAACAAGACTGACAGTAAGTTCTACACACACACACACACACACACACACACACACAGTCCATGCATAAATGATTACTAGTGCTACGGGTCCCTGAGGTCAAACGCACACATCATATTACAAAACAGTGCATTTTACCTCTCTGAGAGGTCAGAGTTTGGAGCACTGGCTGGACAGACCACGAGGAGATACAGTCCTACAGTCCACATCACGCATGGGTGTCACTTCTAAACATCGCCATGTCTTCAGATTCTGCAGGAGAATGTGAGGTTGTTTTTGGAGGTTAGTCTCAATAGAGAAGCTAACACATTAGCACTGGCACAAAGGGCACATGGCAGGGGTTAGACTAGAGTCAATGGAACTAATGCTGCACTCTATGAAGAGAGAGACGCAGAGAGTGAGTGTGAGAGAGAGAGAAAGAAAGAAAGAAAGAAAAAAAATGATGAATTGACTTTCGTATGCTGGGTGTCTCTTGAAAACCTTTTGAACACTATTGTCCACTACTCCCCCTAGGTCTGTATGTTACTGCGAAAGTTCACAATTCCACTCTGACCCTCCGTATTACTGTACAAGTCCATCTAAGTCACATACAACAGCAACAGGTAAACAAGTTATTGAACTCTCACTGATGAAGGGACAGTGAAAAAGTCAATTGCATGCATATATTATGTATGGTGGTTTGTTTGTAGTACCTCTTGAAAGTGTTTGTCTGGTGGTTTGTTTGTAGTACCTCTTGAAAGTGTTTGTCTGGTGGTTTGTTTGTAGTACCTCTTGAAAGTGTTTGTCTGGTGGTTTGTTTGTAGTACCTCTTGAAAGTGTTTGTCTGGTGGTTTGTTTGTAGCACCTCTTGATAGTGTTTGTCTGGTGGTTTGTTTGCAGTATCTATTGACTGAGTGTTTGTCTGGTGGTATGTAAATTACTGTAGTGTGTGGGATGTTTGTGTTTGTGTGGTGGTATGTAAATTACTGTAGTGTGTGGGATGTCTGTGGTGTACATATACAGACAGATAAAGAAGAATGGAGACATGGAAATCTCTGGAACACACATCCACATCATCAGTACATACAGAAAAGCACATACACATGGACAGGCAGTATACATATGTACATTACACGTATACACAAATACACACACACACACAGAAATAAATGAAACATGCTGTGCACACGCTCACACAATGCATCAGATTCTTATCTTTCCTGGACGCACTCTAACGTTCTTCCTGTTATCTTATTTAGACCAGAAACCTCCCTTGGGTCTAGGTGTGTGTGTGTGTGTGTGTATAAAGTAGAATAAAGAATAGAACTAGGAGTTGCCTAATTGGGATGCATCCTGCCGCCTGACGACAGCGTGTGCACACACACACACACACACATACGCATACACATACGTACACTTGCTGAGCACGGTCATAATCCCTTCTTCTCCTATATATAAGTCATACTGTGTGTGTGTGTGTGTTTTGCGTGTGTGTGTGTGTGTGTGTGCACAGACTTTCCATCCTCTTCTCTTTAATTATCACACAGTCCTCATCTTCCTTCACATGTGTGTTCTCCATTCTACTCGAGGATTATGATCATGATGTCTCCAGTACCAACAAGGAGAAGTGAAGCTCCAATTTATGCTTGTTTGAATACACAGCAGTGTAGGCAGTCATAAACAAACAAACAAACAGCAAACACAAACAAGCAAACATAAACACAAACAAACAGATGGGGAGACAGACAAATTCACATGATGAATCATGATTAGGAAGAAACCAGTTCGTGGTGTCTGTGTCTGAGGGTTACTTCAGAAATTAATCTTAGTGAAACAGTTTTCCCTGCTTACAGGAGTGTGTGTGGCATATGTGAATGCAGTAACAAAACCTGGGAGGTATGTGCATACTTGTGCATGCCGCAATGATGACGTGGTTCCAGTCACGCGCTCGGTGTGCACGCCATGTCTGTGGAAGCCTACCATGGGCATTATGATAACAGTCCTACACCCAGAGCGCATGGAGCTGCTGGCGCTTTCTGACAGCCTGATTGGATGTACTGTATGGCCACCCATCAGTGGGCTGTTGCATGGCTTGTTGTCTCCCACACGCCTCATTCACACCTCATTCACATCTCATTCACATCTCACAATTCTGCAGGCAGTCAAAGTTCCAGGGCCACCTAGATATCCAACTTCAGCCCAGTAGTTCCTTTAACATCTTCAGCCCAGTAGTTCCTTTAACATCTTCACCCCAGTAGTTCCTTTAACATCTTCAGGCCAGTAGTTCCTTTAACATCTTCAGCCCAGTAGTTCCTTTAACATCTTTAGCCCAATAGTTTCTATAACATCTTCAGCCCAGTAGTTCCTTTAACATCTTTATCCCAATAGTTTCTATAACATCTTAAGACCAATAGTTCCTATAACATCTTCAGCCCAATAGTTCCTTATAACATCTTCAGCCCAATAGTTCCTTATAACAGGGCCTCCGATGGAGTTACCCCCCAGTGTTCCCCCTGCAGTGGAAACCTCCCTAAAAGAGCTCCAGTGGAAACTGAATCTCTGCTTCACATCCCAGGCCAATAGTTTCAGTCGGGCATCTGCTTAGACACCCTATGGCCTGACCCTGCAGGGCCCCTCAGGCATGAGTCAGACACCATAACCTCAGAGGTCCTGGGGCACCAGTGCATCTCAGGCACGGGTTACATAAGGGAGTGGGAACCCCAATATCAACTCTCTCTCTTGCTCTCTTACTCTTTCTCTTTCCCTCTTTTACTCTCTCCCTCTCCCTCACTATTTCTCTCTCTTTCTTTCTCTTTGGGGCCTTTTTCCTGACAGGGACAAAGACGGGGACACGGCGTACACAAAGACCAAACCTCCATATACCACACACACACACACACACACACACACACACACACACACACACACACTTACTCACACTTATCCCTGCTGCCTACTCAAGCCCCACTTCTCTTCCTCTGTTTCTCTCTGTCTCTTGCTCACTTCCTCTCTCTCTCTCTCTCTCTCCTCCTGTTTCTCTCTTCATGTCTTCCCTCCCCCTGAACAATGGTGTCTGTGAGGTTGTGGAATGTGAGTTCTTTTTGGCCATCAGAGTTGTGATGGAATGTTGCATTGTGGGTAAGAGAATATGTTTTCTTGTCTGTGCCTCTGTTGTCTGCAGAGTTTCACACTGCAAACACAAAGACATACAGAGAGAGAGAGAGAGCAAAAATTGTGTGCATTTTTGCATGCATGTGTGTGTTTAAGGCTGCATATTGTTAGTTTGCCTGCATGTGTCTCTCTCTCTCACTCTGTCTGTGTGTGTGTGTGTGTGAGAGAGAGAGAGAGAGAGAGAGATGTGTATCTGACCATCCAGTGTCCAGGAAGTCTTACCTAGCCACACGACAACAACTCAGGAAGATCACAGTAGCATGCCTGAAATTCCATCTGAGTCAGTGATTATAACACACACACGCACACATGGACGCACACACACACACACACACACACACACACACACACACACACACACACACACACACAATCACACACACTGTTGCAAGAAACTGCATTATTTCTGAGTCAACACATTGACATATTGACACAGTGCTAATGCAGTTATAGACACATGTAGGAATAAGAAGCTCAAGCAGTGGACTGTTATTCTAACCATCACCACTGCGTAAGAAACACCAGTTTTAAGGGCAAATGGTATAGGAATACTATAGAGCATTATGGTGTGGGGATGCTCTAGAACTTTATGCTATGGAAAAGATATGTGTCATAGATATGGGGATATGTGTTACCGTAATAACAATAACAATTATTATTATTGTTATTATTATTATTATTATTATTATTATTATTATTATTATTATAAACATCAATATTAAATAACAATAATAAAAAATAATTATGTTATTATAATACTATATTATTATGTGAAAAGCATTATGGGATTGGGATTGTGGAGATGTAAAGCATTATGGTGTAGAGATACTGTAATGTCTATACAGGTATGGGTATGTTTTGGTATGGGACATCACTAAAGAGCAACCAGACTGTGCATACACACACACACACACACACACACACATCTTCTAGGCTCTGGGGTGTCTGCGTGAAGGCTGGAAGAGTTGTGTCCTGTGGGTGTGTCGGAGTGAAGATGTCAGAGCTGAGGAAACTTGAGTGTCTCTGAAAGACACCATTGTGAGTCCACTCCTACACACTCACTCTCTCTCTCTCTCACACACACACACACACACACACACATTCAGACTGTTTGTGTACAAGCCTTGTGGTTGTGATGGAGACACTGAGAAAAGAAGAGGTGTATGTGTGTATGTGTGTGTGTGTGTGTGTAATGTGATAGAGACTCACTGTACGAGGGCTTGGCTGGTTACTGACACTTATTGACAGAACTGTTAGTCCTCCACTTGTTGACTCTAACACAGGTGTCCAATCAGTGCTTCCTGCCCTTCACATAGTTCTATTTACACTGAAGGCCTTTACTTGCAGGATGCATCATCTTTTTTTTTATTATTATTTTACACACAATTGTATCTGTGTAAGAACATCTCCAGAACTCCAGAATTCCAAAATGTCCCTGCAGTGTAAACTTCACAAATGTTCCTTTTGGTAAGAAGGTAAAACATTTACCATTCCAGAGTGTTAAAGCTTTTTATCATATGATGTGGATGATTGTGTATGGAGCTTGCGTCTGTTGGACAGTCAGCAGAGCTCCTTGGAACTGGCAGAGGCAAATTAGCTGCGGCCGGGCTCAAAGGTTCCGGATGACACAACCGTACCATTCTGATCACCTGTTCTCTGTTTACTGCTCAATCCTGCCATGGTTACTACAGTAAGATGCCTACAGCATGCTTGTGCTTCTACTAAGGAAATTTACAGATCACAGATGTGTCATTTTCTTCTCAAAGGAGCTTTGAGTTTGCCCATAAAACCAGCAGCCACAATACCACAACATTCATCTTCAATCTTCTACCGCCCTCTTTAATTCCATTGTCAACAGCTGTTTACATAATTGTTTGTCTCAATGTTCAGATTACATCTAACTGGAGTGGTGGTCAGTCTCTGCCCAAGGGCGTTGGCAGCAGGCTGCCATCAGACATGGATGCCCCATTGGTCACAGGCCCTCACACTCACATCACTGTTGACATGTTGTCAGGGGTAACACAGTCGTCATGGATGGCCACAGTAATCCCCCCCCAACCCTCCCAATACAGCTGTGCCCACTGGAGAATCCTCTGCCCTGCTGTAGTAACAGAGATAAATATTATGGATTATCAGCTCAGCTGTTCTCCACACAGTCCCCAATCCTCCCTCTGTGTTAACATGCTTCCCATCACTGTTCTTCCATTACTCTGCATATTCACTTTCTTGGCTGAGAGGTCGGGACACTGCTTGAAAAGGGGTGTGTTCAGGAATATGCAGATAATAGATGTACAGATAGCACATGTTTGAGTATAATCTGGCCGCATGTGGGAGAACACAGAGAGTGCTGCACACAGGAGTGTTTATGATCCCAAACTCCCCCATATGCCCAATACTGCACATTTAACATGTCTGAATATTCCCCCATACACCCAGATACAGTACATTTAACATGTCTGAATATTCCCCCATACACCCAGATACTGCACATTTAACATGTCTGAATACTCCTGCATACGCCCAGATACTGCACATTTAACATGTCTGAATACTCCTGCATACGCCCAGATACTGCACACATATAGAATCTTATGACAGATGGACTCCTGCAGTGCAGCATAAGAAAACAGAAGAAACAGCAAGTGAAAGAGACAAGATGGTGCAGGTGAGAGTTTTGCCAAACTTTTATTTGCCTAAACTGCCCTCTGACATGATAAGAGTCTGACTACCTGAAGAGACTAAAGAACATGCCAGATGGATAGTGAGAAGACAAGCCATGCGTTGCTCAGTTCACATGCAAATTCAGTTCACATGCAAATTCAGTCAAGTCCACCTTCAGAAAAAATAAAAAAATGCAAAAATAAAGTTGTTTTTATTCTAAATTCCAGGCAATGTCTGTCAAAGTCAATTACAAAAAAAAATAATTTTGGTTCATTAGAAAGAAAATAAAATACATAAATATATTTCTGTAAATACATCAAAAATGAACTTAACTGGTTGCATCCCAGAAAAAATGCACTTAACTCGTTGCATCCCAACTGCAACTGTTGTGCCCTTGAGCAAGGCACTTAACCCTCAGTTGCTCTAAGGGAGACTGGCCCTGATGTAATTGATAGTTGACAAATGTAAGTCGCTTTGGATAAAAGCATCTGCTAAATGCATAAATGTAATGTAAATGTAAATGCATCTGAATCTGCATAAATAAAACTGAGCTCTGCAGAATTAGCATGTGTGTGCACACATGTGTTTGTGTGTGTGTCTGTGTGTGTGTATGAATACACATGTACAACAATGTGCAACTATTAGTAACCAGATGTGCATATATATGATTACCAACCTGCATGAATAAAAACAAACATGAGATTTGAATCTTGACTATTTAAATAGGAAACCCTGACTTACTGTACATTTTCACTCTTGGGAGTGAAGCTCTTGGATTAAGTCCACATTGGAATAATGTGGTGGTGGAAACAGATTGCAGATAAAGCCAATTATCCCCATCTGTGCATGCGTTTGCTATTGACTATTAATTACTGATACGATTTTCAAGGCACGGTTTTATATGACTCAAGCATGCCACGAATAATTGAAATAAAGGCAAAAAACTGAATATAAACTTATTAAAGGAAGAAAGCAAATCCATTGCAAAAGACACAAAATGTAAAGCTTGAACAGATATCAAATATCCAAGATGGAAACTTGGATGGTAACTAGGCTACTCAAAGTGGACAGTATGTTCTGCATCAGATGAGAAAAGCAGTTTGAGTTCAGGTATAACACTCTTTTCTGTAGGGCAGGGGATGCTCTGCCTCTCTTTCACTGACTGCGTGACACCAGCCACCCAAATGTCATACAGTGTGAAGTCTCATCATGACCAGAGTAGAGCAGAGCAACACTGCCACCTGCTGGTAATTTCTGGAAGTCTCAAGCAGGAGAGGTGGATGTGTTCAACATTCTTAGGGTGCGAAAAATAAAAAATAAGTGGATCTGGAAGTTTCTGGAAGTTCTGGAAGTCTCACTCACCCCCAAGCTTCTCAGCTGTCCTCTAAACTCTTTGCTCACCTAAGCTAATGCTAAGAGCAAGATTTAGGTCAATTTATGGTCCAATATTTACCTCCAAAATGTTCTTACTTTACGTTGAGGCGACGCAGACCACAAGAGCACTGATTGGTCCACTCACTTTGTTTGCAGGTGTATTTCAGCAGCCTATGCTGGTCTGCTGTATATAATCTACATAAATAATGTCTGATACAGATTTTGATTCACTGACAAGATTTCCTGGTTGTACTTTGTGTACATTTCAACACTGTTCTGAAATCAGTGCTTCAGCAGGAAGTACTTTGTAGGCAGTCCATCTGGAAGTTCACTTGCTATCAGAACATAAGCTACAGCTGAGGTGTATAGATTTGTTGAAACATACAGTGTCTCTTACACAGTAATGTTCACAAAATGACTGTACAGTCTAATGAGTGGTGATCTCAACTGTACCCAGTCGATGGGTAAGTCCCAACAGTGTCTGGCAGAGGGCGCAATGCGAACGTGGATTCACTCGAGGCAGAACTTCTAAAAGTCTTTGGGAGTGCCATAACAACAGCATACCCTTTGTGTTGAGTCAGCGCTGAACCATGAACCACGCTGCGTTAGCTGGAGGAGTGCCTTTGAGTTCTCCAGACTTCAAACTGATTGGACAGAGAGTTGTTCAGTCCTCAGGTCAAACACTTGGGATGAAAGTGACTGATGAATCAGGTGGTAGCCCTATCAGAGACGCTGAGCTCCTGTTCTTGGTTGGTGGTATACCCTGTCTTCAGTCGCACATAGGTCCGTGTCTCTTCACCATGGTGTCCAGCATCAGCCGCGTCCCTCCACTCCAGCTCGCCCCCGGGTGGCTGAGGGCAGGTTTGTGGAGACGCTGTGGCGGCTGATGGTGCTTCTCCACAGGCTCCGGGAGCAGGAGGGAGAGAGGAGGAGGAGGTGGCCCAGCCGCTGAAGTCCAGACTGGGCAGGGAGCAGTAGCCTGAGGGCCTGGGGAGCACCACGGTGTGGAGGGCTGGAGGCTGGCGTGTGTAAGCAGGCGGGGGCTCAGCGGGCAGAGACTGGAGTCCTGACGATGGCACAGGTGGTGGTGACGGTGGTGGCAAGTGAGCATCTTTGTTGCCTCCCTGAACCACGGTGGCTGTCAGGGCACTGGCGGAGTCAGCACTCTGGATGGGCACAGACATCTGCAAGGTAGCCACATAACCCCCGGGCACCTCTGAGAGTGAGGAAAGAAACGACACGTCTGACACAGGGGACATCAGGACCTGGGAGGAAGAGGGGGAGGAGGAGGAGGGGGATAGGGGGAGCGAGGAGGAAGAACACAGGGACGGCAGATCTGGGAACGAGCCACTGCAGTGACCCTTGTCGCCCACAGGGAGCTCCAGGCCAGACTCTTTGAGGCAGTAGATGTAGGGGCCGTTGAAGCTCAAGCCAGAGCTGTCCAGCGGAGCAGTTCTATGGCGCCCCCCTGTGGATGTGGTGGAGGTTGATGTTGTGCTGTAGGTCAGGAGGTGGAGGGAGGCACTGTCACAGTCTTCATCGGTGGAAGACCACATACACTCCTTACAGGAGCTGCACACACATGCACACACATACTCTTAGTCACTGATGACAAGTTTGTGTGTGTGTGTATATATGTGTGTGTATGTGTGTGTGTGAGTGTTTGTTTGTGTGTGTGTGTGTGTGTGTGTGTGTGTGTGTGTGTGTGAGTGTTTGTTTGTGTGTGTGTGTGAGAGAGAGAGAGTGTGTGTGTGTATAGTGTGTGTGTGTGTGTGTAAAATGGGTGGCAATTGAACTGGTTAATATTGATGCTCACCTCGGGAGTCGGGAGTGAATGTCCTCTGGGTCCTGTATAACACATGTGGACAGCTTCTCCTTCTCAGTGACCACATACAACCAGCTGGCTTTCCTCTGCAGGAGAGAGAACAGATAAGAGAAAGTGTGTGTGTGTGTGTGTGTGCATGAGAGAGAGAGAGAGAGGGAGAGAGAGGGGAGAACATTGTTTTGAATAAAAATGACTGCTAAATAGCCATCAGTTTACTTGGTTTATATTCTTTCAGATTACTTGAGACTCCCCTCCTTTACCTTAATCATCTCTGATAAGACTTTGCTTTCTGTTGGAGATGGAATAGACAACTTCCAGTCATGTATTTTTCTGCAGAGGGAAAATACACACACACACACACACACACACACACACACACACACACACACACACACACACACACACACACACTAATCAGTCATGGGCAAAAACTGAATGTACAGTGTGCAAAATGAACTGAAGTAGTTCAACTGAACTGAACTGAACTGAACTGAAGTTTCAAAGTATCCTTTGAAAGGATAAAACATGGTATTGTGACGGGTAACTGTAATAACAATAATATGCATTACATGACATGTCTGAATCGCTTTAATCATTGAGTGATTAACTGATTGATTGATTAATTGATTGGAATTCTTTATTGACACTGCAGAAAGAATGAACAAAATGTAATTACTTTTGGCACTTAGGCAGAGTGATCACCATGACGATGAAGATGACCACAACAACCACTGCTATGGCAACATACAAGATGGTGGCCAGAGAAATACCAGCTGCAAAGACACACACATACTCGGTTTAAGACATAAAGATAAAACTTCAATCTTCCCAATGAGTCCTGACAATTTTGCAGAGATAATATGCAAGAGTTTGTAGTCCCCATGTGTGTGGAATAGGCCTCTTTCAATTGCTCTGCAAACGTAAACAAGTGCTCTAAAAAATATTCATAGTCATAATAGTCAAAAATATATTCAATTCAATTCAACTAAATTTTATTTCTACAGCGCATTTTACAATGGTATTGTCTCGTGGTGTTTTGTAGCAAGGAGCACCCAAGAGCAACAGGGGCAAGGAAAAACTCCTTAGTCTAAGACAGTCTTGGGCTTCCAGTCCAGATCAACAACACAAGGGGACAACCCCACTGCCAGGGCTAGAGCAGATATATGCGAATGGAAATAACAATATAAAATTATATTAAAAAAATAAAAATAAATAAAGGGTCTCAGAAAAGCGTCAACACTGGCTGAGAGGTCAAAGGTGAGAGGGCAACTATGACGTCATTA
>JAIFZK010000002.1:585000-605000 GCA_027481765.1 Tenualosa thibaudeaui
TTAGTTGACCTAATATGATAACATCTATTAAAGTTAGCAAGACACAACTGGGACATAAATGGGAATGAGACTGGGAATACACAATACACATCTACAGCTCCCACTCACTCGTCATGGGCGCAGCCATCTTGGAAATCTGAACAAATCAGAATTAGACTTCCGGGGGCCATCCTTTGGCAAGTTTTTGTCCGAGGAATTTGGGTTTGAAAAAAGGCGCTTCAATAACAAGTCCACATGGGACACAGACACGTTCATTTGGCTTCTAGTGTCTTTAAACAGCAGAAGTGTATATAGAGAGAGAGTCCATTAAGAGCACAGTGCTGAGGTGCTGTGTGGGGAATTCAGTTGGTGCTAACTACTCTCAGGGACTGGGGCTGCTAGCTTTCACTTCCTCATATTCATACTCCCTACAGAGTTCTTCATGTCAAACCACACACACACACTCTTTCTCTCTCTTTCACTCTTACACACACGCAAACACACACTCTCTCTCTCTCATGCACACACACACACACACACACACACACACACAGACTGAATCTTTCTTTTTCTTTCTGTGTCACACATACACACACAGAGGTGAGGCCCACTTACTGTTCTGGCTAAGGGGGACAGTGAGTGTTGCGGGTGTGATATTCTGGGGGTTGTAGAAGGTGAGGGAGTAGTAGGCTCCTATAGTGAAGCTCATATGACTGGCATTATACACACAGCTCACTGTCTGCTCCCCATCAGATACACTACTGCTGCTGCTGCTGCGCACTTCACAGGAGGTTAATGGCAATCTAGGAGAGAGAGAGAGAGAGACAGATAGAGAGAACGTCAGAGAAGAAGAAGAATAGGGCAGATAAAAGGAGAGAGAGTGAAAAAGACATGAAAGAAAGAAAAACAAAAGAAAAAAAGAAAGAAAGAAAGATAAATAGATCAAAGGATGAAAAGCCAGAGGATGAAAAGGAAAAGAAATAACAGATGTCAAACAGGAAGAATGAGACACGTGGTCTTGCAGTTTTAAGTGCTATTAACAGACACAGGGGCAACTACCATACAGTGGCAGAATTAGAGACTGAGAGCCCTAACACTCAAGCTCTGTTCACATGGATCTAGATACTGATTTTTTTATCCGTTTTTATCCATCAAATGTATCCACAAAATCCAGCGTTTTGAAAAATCTCCACATTGAAGGGTGTTTCTAAAAAATATCCAGTTGAGGTGGATAAAAATCCCAAACGGACAAAAATCTGAAAAAAATCTGTTTATACAAATATCTGTGTAAGACAAGCCCTTAGATTTACACTGATACATCGATGCTTTTAACCAAAACAACCAACAGAATAAGAATCAAAATTCAAGTTACAGTTCAGAGGCAACATTATGGAGCAACAACTCTAATAACAGCACCAGAGGATGGGAGTCCAGATGTATAATAAATCAGTAATAAATCATTTGTAATATGTAACAGGAGCAATAATAGTAATTAGTAAAAGGTACTAGTTAAGCACTGTAAGAGAATGTAAGTCCTGTTGGGTGTGTTAGGCTAACTAAGGGGTTGGCTCTTCATCAGGAGAGGAACCTCTCTGCTCTGATAGAACTTTAGAGGCCCTCCACCAATGAAAACAATCTAGGTTGCATATTAATGAGATGACAGATGTCTAAGCGATGATGCAACCCTTCTTGGTCAGCCAATCACAAAGTAGCAGAGAATGAATAGCCACAAGGCCTTATTACGGCAGCAATGTGGCATGACTATCAACTTCTCTATAACTTTGTGTGTGTGTGTGTGCTGATTCCTCTTAACAAACTCCCACACACTGCTTAGACCAGGCTGAGTAAGTGCCCACATGCCACCCAGAAGTGGCCCAAATCATGCCCACAATTTCTGTTGCAGGTAACATTGGTTCTATAAGTAACTGTTACTTCCTCAAAACTCAGCGGATGTGAGAACTGTGACTCAGACTTTCTAGGGGTGTGTGGTAAGGACATCTATACTTTTGGCCATTTGGCCATTAGCACTGACGCCTGGGCCAGTGCCATGTCTGTCATTAATCACCAGGAAAAGCACCAGTTCATGATGGTGTGGAGAAATGATGGTTTCTGGCCTGTGTGACACAAGTCGCTATGCTGTCATATCACAGTAGAAACACTGTGGCCTACTGGTGCGGGCCTTGGACTTGTAAATGAATAGTGGACCAGTAAGAAAAATGTGGACAAAGGAGAAGTGACTGACCATTGTCAACGGATGAGATTACTGTCTCTCCAACTCTCTAACTATCCACAAACGTGTGTGTGTGTGTGTGTGTGTGTGTTTCACCTGTTCTCATATCGGAGGTCCATTGGTGAGTGTGTGTGTGAGCGCCACCTCTCTCTCCAGCTGCAAGATATGAGGGGGGTGTAATTTATCTTGATTTGGCTGTCAAAGTAATCATTGTAGCACTGCAGAGACGTGAGCGTCAGGGGCTCTGGGAGGTGCACACACAAGAGACAAGAGAGAGACATTTACAGAGTGCTCAAGGCTTTTACAGAAAGGCTAAAAACAGGTCTTTGAAAAGTGGATGTTGACAGTTGACGTACAGTAAACAAGAACAACAATGTGTTTTAGATTTTGGTCCGACAAGCTTTAGTCTCTATGGGTTTGACTATGGAAGAGCTGGTGAAATGCCTATCAACATGAGATGGACTAGGCGGTGGATAGTTATAGACTTTATGTGTTGGAATTTCTGTATATTGTAGTTTTGGCATAGAAATGAGGATGCTACACAGTTAGCCTCAGAAGATTATATATATAATATACACACACACGGGTGATTCCATGCAAACTGTTCATCATAAACAGATCATAAAGTGTACATAATCTTTCTTAATATGTAAGTATAAGTTCAGGTTAAATTGATACTATGATTGATTCTTCGATTTCTTTCCTTTTTCATTTTGACTCTGACATTTCCACAATACATTCTGTGAGACAGCAAATAACAAAACTTGAAGTTGCATTTGCCAATACAGTTACAGTTTGACATAAAGAAATGAATGGAAATATACAGAAACACACACACACACATGCACACACACGCGAGCACACACACACACACGCACACACACATGCACACACGCGCGCACACATACACACACACACACATGCACACACACACATGCACACACACACACACACTCACACACACACTTGTACTTACGATAGGGAGTGGAGTTACTCTGACAGGCTGTGGACCTCCTGCACAGAACTATCAAGGAGAGCTTCAGCAGACACATAACCCAGGAGAGGTGCATCTTGTGTGTGTGTGTGTGTGTATGTGTGTGTGTGTGCATATGGCCTGTGACGAAAAGCAAAAAGTGATCAGCCATCATTGTCTATTAAGCATAATATTACAACATTTCCATCTAAATTAATTCAAGATTTCAGAATGTAATTTCATGAACAAAGAACAAAGGAAGCCAGCTTGTGTGAGCGGATATGAACTCTGAGACAAACATGCAGAGCTCACACAGAGGGCTGATGGCACTGGTCCATGTTAACTAATCCTTAAAATTATTTAGTATACCATATATAGTATAGTATAGCAGATTTACTTGTTTAATGGTCTCTGCATTTTACCCAATCATGAATTAGAGAAACACAGCAGACAGAGAATGGCGTTGCCTAAGGCGTCATGAGGGTGGCGCCCTACATTCTGTAGGTACTCAGGAGCTACCAGTTGCTCACCACCCGCTTAGGAGGAGCTCTCCAAAGACTTAAAAGAAGATGTAAATAAACCTCATTACATAGTCAAAAGGTGAAATCAAATTCAAACATCCTGATGATTCTTTGCAAGGTCAGAAAACAGTTTTTTTCTCCCCATAAATTTAGATGACTCTTTGGATGAGTGCTTGCTCTGCGGCTATGTAAGATGTTAAAGGATGTAACATTTATCTCCAGGACTACCAATAATACCAATGTAAAACAGCAGTAGAGTAGCTCTCGGCTACACTGATTTTGTCAAAGTAGCTCTCGCGCGAAAAAAGGGCTAAGGAGAGTGAGGCATCACGTCTACTAGTTTTCTAAATGTACCAGGCTCTTACCAGGTAGACGGCGTATGTCTGCGTCCTGTCTCACATCGCTGATATGTCAGTGAGAAGCCGCGCTGGGCCAGGTGTTGCGGTGCAGGGACCACGCCGCGTCCCAAGGACTAACAAACAAAAGTATAGAGCGCTAGGACAGGAACACAACAGGAAGCCCATTAACACGAGCGCGACTGAGGTCTGAAGTGTGGCAGGTAGCCACTCACCGCTATCACTATAGCAGTAACAGATACGTTAGACTTCACACCACACCACAACCCTCAGATCGGAGCGGACCTAAGCAAAGCAGAACCTCGGAGAGCCGCGGAGAGTGGTTGAGGAGACAGGAGACGCTCCACTCGTATCTACACTCGAGTTTGTCTGCCTGCCAGAAACCTCTTATATGTCGCTCGCTCTCTCACTACGTATGAGTACAGTGACTAAGAGAGGTAGATGTGTTTAGGTTTTTTCCCCATCACTCAAAGGCAGCGTGGCTGTCAGGAAGTGATGTAGTCTTGAGCATGACGGTGGTTGCTTTTAACGAGGTGCGTTGAGCAGAGAGAGAGAGCAATTTGATGAGATGAAATGAACTACATGCAGCCGGTGCGTTCTGGGCAGGAGACAGCAGCAGCTATGCGCGAGGCATCGTTTTCTCAACCCCCCAACTCCAACTACTGGAGTTTGCAATCTTCCCACAGATAACAAATAACTGCGTTCACGTTTATAATTTGATGCTTTTATTCTTGTCTTACTTTAAATCTATTTACTATTTTACTTTAGCCTATACAATTTTCTGTACTTTATTTTTTCTATTGCACATTGAATTACCTTGGTTTATGAAATGCGCTGTAAACCTTTCTTGCCTTGCTTGCTTTGCTTTGCCTTGCCTCACCAGTTATTATTAAACAATCAGTAAACCAGTCAACAATCCGCCTTTCTCTATTTTTAGTTTCTATTTTAAGAACACTCACCCAACCTGTGAAAAGTGAAAATACATATCGGATATTTTTATCTTGCGGGTGCCTGGATGCCTACACATTTTCTTTGATAACAGAGAAAAACTGTCATCCGCAGAAAAAAAGAATCAACTTTTCTCAAGGGGAATTCCGCAACGTAGACATCCAAATTAGCGGTTGGTGTACACTACAGTAGCCTAATAGTAACCCCATTGCCCTACAACAAAGCACTCAACGACAAATAATCACAATAATATCGCTTCAGAGAAGATTTCAGTAACTTCTGTGTGCGTTCCCTGAAATTAGTGTATTAGGCTACCATAATAATTCACATGACCTTACACAGCCAACCGCGAATTTTGACAGTGATCGTAAAGGAACTTGCCAAGACGAGTGAGAATCCGCAGTTTCTTACACCAGGTCCATTACAATTTTTTTGCAACCGACACAACTTTACAACGAGAAAATCGTTTTGATCCGCTATGTTTCTAAAACTCTAAGCCACAAACAAACAAACATACAAATAAACAAACACACTAGTCTATAATATCTAAAGGCTATGGTGAATCATCTTACCCATAAAATCGCTGGTTTTACAGCAACGATTTTCTTTCATACACATAAGCAGGTTCTATCCGTCCGTGGCTGTGTGGTGCTGGAAGCGCGTCTTCTCCCGTCTGCAGCTTTGCTTCGTACACGGGCGCCTTGGCCATTCGCTCATTGATAGACTGACTCAAATTCTGGGAAGCGCAACTCAAGACCAGCCTCTTCAGAAAAGTCCAACTCACCCACTTCCCCCTTTTTTACCACAAGAGAACATTAAAAACATACTAGTATATACTCGTTTTTAATAATGCTTCTTCGATTTCCAAAACAACCTGAGTGTTTTTTGTGAATAGAGATAAAAACGAAAATGCGGTGAAGAAATGAATGACTAGTAGGTGTACCGAAACGACTGCACAAACTAGGACTCAAGTATGAAGACTCAAAAGAGTATCATCTGCCGAAAGATGACAGCGATCCAATTTCATTTTGCTGCTGTTTGCTGTTCATTACTCAAAATACAACAGCAACATGACACATAATTATATACGATTCCTGCATGCCAAGGATACCTCTTGTCTTAGAGGGCATATTCATTTTCATGATATTTGTGAACACTGTCTGTACATTGAGCAGAAAGTTAAATTCCTGCTCCTTTGGTAAGCATAATAAACCCAAGGTTTCATCATTTGAACCATGTGAGCACGTCTTATAACAATACACATATTGTTTATGGATGAATACTACTACCAGGCTACTGCTACTACTACTACTACTACTACTAATAATAATAATAATAATAATAATAACATATTGCAGTGTGGCATCCTTGTCCTTTCTCCAAAGGGCAACATCTACACTCATTGCAAACAATCACTGTGTTTTTATTGCAATTACAATGATCTGTGGTCTGCGTCATCTGTGTATCTGATGTCTAAAAAGACAAGTCCAGCTAGATCAGTTATGACACATTCAAAGGCCTTGTCTTTCAAGAAAGTCTGAAAACTTCTGAGGAAAAAACATCTTACTGATGAGAAAACATCTTATTGATGGTTTCAAACAATGGCATTGCTTTGATTGGTCGTAACGCTATCTAGTTTGAAAGACAACTGCTGATTCGCCCCTAGGATTGAGCTTGGCCTATCGGTCGTGGTGGTCAGAAAATACATTTTCATTTTATAGTCTGTTTTTACAGGTTATGGTACAAATACACCTTTTTACATGTCATTGCAAAATAGCATCTTGATGGAAACTGCAGTTGACAGAGGGCATTGAACACCCCAGAAATGTGTTGGCTTTAGAAGACAATGAAATTGCTGCAAAATTTGTAAGTACTGAAACTTCAGTCTTAAGCATGACTTGATGATGGGCTAATTATGTGATTCTTTCCTAGTTATTGTTGTTAGTCATTGTAGGCTAAGCTAATCGTTTAAAATATTTTACTAAGTGGAAACCAGGCATAGGACCAAAGGACTCTCAGGAAATTTGTGGCGTAAGTGGATAGATGGCTTGCGCCAGGAGCTGTGAGTGGGAGGTTTCCAGGTTGTTGTCGCTATTAATCAGTTGGCGTTTCAGAGATGATGTTGCATATGAAACAAGTCAAGTCAAGTCAAGTAGGGATTTATTGTCGTTTCAGCCATATACACAGTACATAGTGAGACGAGACAACGTTTCACCGGGAACAATTGATGATGTACGTAACTGTTAAAACACAGTATGGACAAGACAGATACGTAATAGTGCCTACATACACTATTGCGGGAAAAAAATAACATTACAACGCAGTTGTAAACGAACAACACAGTTGCAAACGAACAACACAGTTGTAAACGAAAAACATAAACAAAACACCAACTTTTTGACGCCGGTGTGGCCGCTGCGTGTTAACGCGCCGCCATCTTGGATCATCCTTGATTTTAAGTGGGGACAACGCGCGATGCTGTGCCCTGTCTATTTGTGCATCTTAAAGTCAAAGTCAGCTTTCGGCTTTCTATAAAGTCAGCTTTATTGTAAATTTCTTTACATGTACAAGACATACGAGAAATCAAAATTACGTTGGTTACTATCACATGCTTAAACAAAGACAGACATTGAACACTGAACATTTAAGACATTAACCATTTCACAAACATTAAAGTGCCAGACAAGACAAAATGGAGTAGTGTAAGGTATTGGTGTTCTTACCTATACTAAGTGTGGCAAGTAACATACTTATAGTAAGTAACATTTTCCCTAACCACTACAGTAGTTTCTTCAAGTGCGATTGCACAGTGCACAATGTATAAATAAATAATGTATTTAAAAAATACCTGCAGTATGCAGCCCTACTAAAGTATGCATACAGAAAAAAGTGGCTAGCAGCATACAGAGTGGTAGAGGTAACGTACTGAGTAGAGGTGATATGATATTAGTGCAAATATAGATAAATAGTAAGGCAGCTGTATGGAACCGCACGTGGGGGTAGATGTGTCAGAGAGGTTGCTTCGCCAGTGATCCAGGAGAGGTCCTCACTGATGTGCACCCCCAGAAATTTTGTGCTGCTCACTCTCTCCACAGCAGCACCATCAATGGTCAGTGGCAGGTGTTGTGTGTGGCCTCTCTGGAAGTTGACAACAATCTCCTTGGTCTTGCTGACATTCAGCAGGAGGTTGTTGTCTCTGCACCACTTGGTCAGCAGGTCTACCTCTTTCCTGTAATGTGCCCTACGTGATGAGACCAGAGTTGTGTCATCTGCGAACTTCACAAGGTGGTTGGTGCTGTAGGTTGTTGTGCAGTCATGTGTCAGCAGGGTGAAGAGCAGAGGACTGAGCACACAGCCTTGGGGAGCCCCTGTGCTCAGAGTGATGCTGTCCGAGGTTTTGCTGCCGACACGTTCTGCTTGTGGTCTCTGGCTGAGGAAGTCTAGCAGAGCAGATCGCTGTTTCTGTGGGTGAAGCTGAAGAAGAAGCTGTTCAGGTCATTGAGCAGGGAGGTGTTGCTCTCACAGCTCCTTGCCGTGGGCTTGTAGTCCATGATGGCCTGGATGTCCTGCCATAGGCTCTCTGCGTCTCTGCTGTCTTTGATGTCCTGCCATAGGCTCTCTGCGTCTCTGCTGTCTTTGATGTCCTGCCATAGGCTCTGTGCGTCTCTGCTGTCTTTGATGTCCTGCCATAGGCTCTGTGCGTCTCTGCTGTCTTTGATGTCCTGCCATAGGCTCTGTGCGTCTCTGCTGTCTTTGATGTCCTGCCATAGGCTCTGTGCGTCTCTGCTGTCTTTGATGTCCTGCCATAGGCTCTGTGCGTCTCTGCTGTCTTTGATGTCCTGCCATAGGCTCTGTGCGTCTCTGCTGTCTTTGATGTCCTGCCATAGGCTCTGTGCGTCTCTGCTGTCTTTGATGTCCTGCCATAGGCTCTGTGCGTCTCTGCTGTCTTTGATGTCCTGCCATAGGCTCTGTGCATCTCTGCTGTCTTTGATGTCCTGCCATAGGCTCTGTGCGTCTCTGCTGTCTTTGATGTCCTGCCATAGGCTCTGTGCGTCTCTGCTGTCTTTGATGTCCTGCCATAGGCTCTGTGCATCTCTGCTGTCTTTGATGTCCTGCCATAGGCTCTGTGCGTCTCTGCTGTCTTTGATGTCCTGCCATAGGCTCTGTGCGTCTCTGCTGTCTTTGATGTCCTGCCATAGGCTCTGTGCGTCTCTGCTGTCTTTGATGTCCTGCCATAGGCTCTGTGCATCTCTGCTGTCTTTGATGTCCTGCCATAGGCTCTGTGCGTCTCTGCTGTCTTTGATGTCCTGCCATAGGCTCTGTGCGTCTCTGCTGTCTTTGATGTCCTGCCATAGGCTCTGTGCGTCTCTGCTGTCTTTGATGTCCTGCCATAGGCTCTGTGCGTCTCTGCTGTCTTTGATGTCTGCCATAGGCTCTGTGCTTTGATGTCCTGCCATAGGCTCTGTGCGTCTCTGCTGTCTTTGATGTCCTGCCATAGGCTCTGTGCGTCTCTGCTGTCTTTGATGTCCTGCCATAGGCTCTGTGCGTCTCTGCCATGGCTCTGTTCTCTGCTGTCTTTGATGTCCTGCCATAGGCTCTGTGCATCTCTGCTGTCTTTGATGTCCTGCCATAGGCTCTGTGCGTCTCTGCTGTCTTTGATGTCCTGCCATAGGCTCTGTGCGTCTCTGCTGTCTTTGATGTCCTGCCATAGGCTCTGTGCGTCTCTGCTGTCTTTGATGTCCTGCCATAGGCTCTGTGCATCTCTGCTGTCTTTGATGTCCTGCCATAGGCTCTGTGCGTCTCTGCTGTCTTTGATGTCCTGCCATAGGCTCTGTGCGTCTCTGCTGTCTTTGATGTCCTGCCATAGGCTCTGTGCGTCTCTGCTGTCTTTGATGTCCTGCCATAGGCTCTGTGCATCTCTGCTGTCTTTGATGTCCTGCCATAGGCTCTGTGCATCTCTGCTGTCTTTGATGTCCTGCCATCCACGGCCGTCTCTTAGCTGGGCTGCTACAATACCATTGAAATAGGGAGGTTCTCCAGGTTCTTTTGATATACAGCCATATTTGAGTTCAGAAATCACGATATTTCACCAAGATGAATGGGAGCGAGAAGGATGCAGAGCTTTATTTCATGTAAATTCAAAGCTAATTTTGACTAGCAAGTAACACTGTGGCTTATGTAGTTTCACATGATATGCATGTGTGACCAAAACTCTGTGAGTAATCTGACAAAGAAGAATGAGTATGAATTTGGTGGGCACGATGCACTCAGTTGGTTGAGCTCAGTGAGGCGTGCATAGAAAGAAAAAAAAAAAAGTCTTGGGTTTTCCAACTACTGAAGTGATAATGATGGCATAGAAACTGAACACTCTGTGACACGGACATGACCCAACAGGACATGACATCATCCTCAGTGGTCCAGAACATGAGAACATGGCGGTGGTAGCATAGTGGTTAAGGAACCTGGCTAGCGTGCAAGTAGCCTGAAAAGTTGTGTGTTAGAATCCCAGCTGCCACCCTTGTTCCCTTGAGCAAGGCACTTAACCATAAGTTGCTCTATGGGAGACTGGCCCTGAACACTTGGTAGTTGACGAGTTGTAAGTGGCTTTGGATAAAAGCGTCTGCTAAATGCGTAAATGTAAATGTAAACATCACAAATGTCTGTTGTAGCAAGAGGCAGATCAGGTTGATACAGTATGTAGTATGTACAGTATGTATGAATTCCAAACTTCAAAACTAACTGTGTAACCTCTCTTCACAATATATAAATTTACAGAAATGTGTGTGTGTTGTGTCACAGCTTATTACTACATATACAGGGGTGTGTGTGTGTGTGTGTGCGCGCGTGGCCAAATTAACCAAACTGTTCACACCCATTGCCTCCAACTCTGTTTAGTCACATTCTGAGTCATGAACATGATGACCTGTATAGTTTTGTTTTTACTGTAGTGAAGCGTTTCTCAAACTGTGTGGCGTGGACACATTAGATGGGGTGCAAGACTTGAGGCCGTATTGTGCCCACCGAAATCCTACTCATTCTTCTCTGCCAGAGTACTTGTGGAGTTTTGGTTCCTGAGTAATCTGGTCTGTGCAACAAAATGTAAATAAAATATGAAAATGTATGAAATATTCTCAGTATTGCAAATTGCATCATCACGATTCTCATATTGCCATATGTTTAGAAAACCCACCCTATCTAAATATGAAAAGATATTTGGTGATATATCTGCAAAAATGAACAAAATTATAAGAAACTAAATATTTTTTAAAAGTAAAGGTAGTGAAATTACCCTAAAAATATAGGAGCAATGGGGTTAAGTGCTTCATTATAAATAAGAAATTAATCCTAAAAACAAGAATTACGTAAAGCAAAAATGTGAGATAATGTAAGGTTGGACCTATTTTTGCTACCATCTTTTGTACACTGGGGGGCAGGTGAGCCCTGAAAATTCTTCCCTTTCCAAAGTGGGGGGATGACAGAAAAAAATTGAGAACCGCAGCTCCAGTCTGTCCTGGACAATTGGCTCTGATCTGGCTGTTATCTGGCACCAATCTGGCTGTGATCTGGCACTGATCTGGCTATGATCTTGCTCTGACATGGCTTTATGTAAGCAGAGACAGATATGTTAATGTGGAACTTTTACATTTGCATGTTTTGGCATATACTCTCCGCATTCCCTGATTTCAACTGTTTCCCTTATTTTCATGTCCATATTTGTTCGCCTTAGACTGTTTGCATTGGGGAGCTCAGCAGGTAAGGCCTCCAAGCCCTGTGGATACCAAGGGTGCCTCTGTTTCCTCTAGCTACCCTGATAGTTGGTGACTCTGTAATCAAACACATACGTTTCTTCCATGTAGTCACTTATTGTCTCTCCAGTTCCACAGTCCTCATTATTGACTGTTTCAGCTGCTACCTTCTGGCTGCTACTTTACTGACTGTTTCAGCTGCTATCTTCAGTCTTAAGGCCTGCCAATTTTTTCAACACTTTTACAACTACAACACTTTCCACCCCCCCCCCCCCCTTCACACACACACTCTATAACATACTTTTTTAACATTATTTATCATTTATCTCTGGTAGCAGCTGAAACAGTCCATGACTGCTGGGGTCCTTAATGATTCTTTAGGCCTTCCTGATGCATCGTCTCTTATACAAGTCCTGGATGGAGGGCAGATCACCTCCACAGATGCATTGCTGTACGCATGATTCTTTGCAGTGCCTTTCGTTTGGTAGCAGAGCAACTTCCAAACCATGCAATGATGCTTCCGGTCAGAAACTTGAAGGAAGTTGAAGTTGTTGACTCTTTCCACTGTAGAATGTATCATTTATTTCTGAGGACAAAAACACAAAAAAAATATTTATAGTAATAAATATTATCTTGAATCTTGAATCAGTGGCTTAGAGATGGTTAGAGTTTTACGTAGCACTGACCATCTTTTCAAATTGGCCTGATTTCTAAGTTTATTTCTTGTCATTGGCTATTGCAGACAGCAAAGACAGTATTGTTTTTTCACATGCCCCATATAACTCATAGACCTATCATATTTCATATAACACAAACTCATAGACCTATCATATTTCATATAACACAAACTCATAGACCTATCATATTTCATATAACACAAACTCATGGACATCATATTTCATATAACACAAACTCATGGACATCATATTTCATATAACACAAACTCATAGACCATCATATTTCATATAACACAAACTCATGGACATCATATTTCATATAACACAAACTCATGGACATCATATTTCATATAACACAAACTCATAGACCTATCATATTTCATATAACACAAACTCATGGACATCATATTTCATATAACACAAACTCATAGACCTATCATATTTCATATAACACAAACTCATGGACATCATATTTCATATAACACAAACTCATAGACCATCATATTTCAAAAACACAAACTCATGGACATCATATTTCATATAACACAAACTCATAGACCATCATATTTCAAAAACACAAACTCATGGACATCATATTTCATATAACACAAACTCATAGACCATCATATTTCATATAACACAAACTCATGGACATCATATTTCATATAACACAAACTCATGGACATCATATTTCATATAACACAAACTCATAGACCATCATATTTCATATAACACAAACTCATAGACCTATCATATTTCATATAACACAAACTCATAGACCTATCATATTTCATATAACACAAACTCATGGACATCATATTTCATATAACACAAACTCATAGACCATCATATTTCATATAACACAAACTCATGGACATCATATTTCATATAACACAAACTCATAGACCTATCATATTTCATATAACACAAACTCATAGACCATCATATTTCATATAACACAAACTCATAGACCATCATATTTCATATAACACAAACTCATAGACCATCATATTTCAAAAACTGCAGGTAAAACAAGGTTTTGTGTGGCAGGGCACCAAATGTTTCTAGTTTTAAAACCAAACTAAAGACAAAGCTGTTTGCAGATGCCTTTTGCTGATTAGTTTTATGCACTTGACTGTTACCTCTTATCTCTGTTTTGTACTTATACATGCTATTTATTTATCTAAAATTATTTACTTTTTTACTATTATTATTACCTTTGATTCTTTTTCTGAATGTTTTCTTTTTTTTCAATTTTTTTCTTTTTTTTTTTAGTCCTTCTGAAAAGCACATTGAACAGCTTCTTAAGTATTAAATGCACTGTATAAAGCCCTTGCCTTGCCTTGAGTTGCAAACATTTGCAGTGAGCTCAAGTGAAAACAAACAAACAAACTCAGCGATTCTCCCTGCCAACCACAAGGTCACTTCCATCAGTGCAGTGCAGTACATTTTTAGAGGAGGCTCATAGGCCTTCACACCAAGGAGCCGAAAAGAGGAACCTTTCTTGTTTTTAAACACACAAACACACACACACACATAGTCACATACACACAGAGAGAGAGAGAGAGGCTGGTCTAGCCATCATCTCCCATTCTCGCATCCTCTCTTTTCAATCTGTTTTGTTTTCATTCTAACCTCCTCTAGTGTTTATGGGTGGAAATGCTGGAAGGCTGTTGTGAGGAAGATACGTAGTTTTATGATAGTAAGATTGTAAGTTATAACTTGTCTTCCTGTTCACAGAAAAAAAGACCTATAATGTTACTGTGTTGTCTGTTTGTTTTAGAAAATTCCCTGTCTACACCAAAAACGCTCTGATAAAAAAAAATACTAACCACTGTTAGTTGCAAAGCATTTATTTCTAAGCTTATCAGTGTTGCCCATCATCACTGCTGCTTCCTGTGTTGACACACATCAGTGCTAGTAGACGACAATGTGCTCAATATGTGGTCTGGCTTCAGGCTCAAGTGCACCAGAGTAAGACTGTCATCACATTTCACATACCTCAAATTTAACTCATCACCACGGATCTCAGACTTGCTTTATATATTTATATATTTAAAGCATTATAGACTCATCAGCAGGGTTCTCAGACTGTTAAGAGTAATTTAGGCTGCATGTAGGCTATGTACTCCACAATAAGAACATGTTCACCATGTTCAGAGACACGCAGGCTACAAACAAGACATTCTACATCTACAGAGTCATTCCAACATCAAACATGGCACACTGGACTGTATGTCTTAATATAGGCATTATAATATATATAGTGGATTTATCTAGTGCTTGAAGTGTAATAAGGCATTGTGTTATGTTATGTTATGTTATGTTATGTTATGTTATGTTATGTTATGTTATGTTATGTTATGTTATGTTATAGGCGACTCAGTTATGGCTCCAAGAAGGGTGTTGAAGGTGAAGCACTACATGTGAAATAGACACATAATTACTCATGAAAATCATTAAGGCTCCATCACAGATGAAGTAAAGGGGTATGTTAAGTGAAAAATTTTAATGTGTAACACCTCAAGTCATAAAGGCTTATAAGATGGCATCCTAATGGCATATTAATGCAGTTCATTTGGGCAAAGTCATCTTCTTTCACCCCTGCAGAGGAGTTCTGCACTTTCACCTGTCCTGGCCGGACAGAGACAGCCCCTGATGCCATGATTAAAGTGATCAGCCTGTTGGTTTGCCTTGGTCTCCCTAGGGTTGGCTCAGGTAAAGAGAAAGACGGGAGCTCCAAAACCCTATGCCATGGCCTTTGGGTGAAAACAATAATGCAATCAAATCACCTCAAGGCACTTTATTGTAGATCCAAACACCAGGTATCAAGCTCAGGAGAGTTCAGTCTTCTGTCAATTTTACATACAGATGTCTGAAATTTGTTCCAGCCCAGTCAAAATTTTATCATCAATGAGAGAATAGTTAAGTCCAGGTATTCCATTTAGGTATAAAGCAAGGCAGGGCATGTTTATTCATTCCCTTGACTTTGATATTTACAATTATTGTAAATTATTACAATTATTTATGATTATTGTGCCTTTCCACTGTTGTCAGTCAGTATCAGATAGTGCAGGACTCAAGTACTGATTAGTAAGGTCAAAGCTTTAACCTTTGTGTTCTCTCCTCTTACTGGATATCAATGAGACATGACAAGAAAAAAAAAATCCCACAGCTTAAGTGGAAAAATGGCATGAGTGGGAGATCTTTCTTGAGATTGCAGTAGATACTTAGAAACATTGGTGCCAGGAAGATGCGTCCAATGTGTGTGTGAATGAATGCATGTGTGTGTGTATTTGTGTGTGTGTGTGTGTCTGTGTCTGTGTCTGTGTGTGCATGTGTGTATGCGTCAGCAGTGAAACAACTTTACACATTCTCTCCACCCTACAAGACACTGTATGACATTTCCTTTTCACACGAAACACACATATTTATTTATTTATTTATCTATCTATCTATCGTTCGATCAGTCAATCAATCTACATATCTATCTAGCTATGTAGTTTTGTTTTTGGAAATATAACTGACATTCAGAGACTGTTGCAGGCTATTCTATGTGGAATCTTCTTCACAGGTCTAAATACAAGACCATTTGCTGGCCACAGCAAGGCAGGCCATATTAGGGGTGCAAATGATACTGAAAATGCCAATGACAAGTTTTTACCTCAACACTGCCACCTGGTGGTTGACTGCTTGCAAAATCATGGCAGGCCTTTTTGGCAGACTAATTTGCTGATTTACTCTCATGTTTTGCAATGAATACTTCTCTTTAAAACAGCAAAACAATTATGGCCCACATTTGACCCAAAACTGGCTTGCCATGTTGGCAAAGTTTTGGCACAGCACATGGCCCTATATTGGCCCCAAATAGGAATGCCAAAATAATAACCAAAGGCGGCCAAAATCAACCCTAAACCCACTATGGAACTCCAAAACATAGCCATAACTTCCCCACAAAAACTCCCAAATTCCACATTCCAGCCAAAGAGTAGCCAAATGTTACCCAGACTGGAAGCATAACTATGCCAAATGCTTATTGCTTATTTATTTACATTATAACCTAGCACTCTATGCCCATAAGGCTATAGTGTTATGTTAAATGAACTATGTCCTAGTGTCCTAGGCTCAATAGGTTTTATTGTTAAATTTATATCTTATGTGTTTTTGTAGAAAAAAATTAAGTTTCACTGTAATTAATTATTACTCAATTTGTTATATAAGTAGCTACAACACCCTCCAGAATTACTTGGACACTTGGTTGAATAATGATGTAGTACCTTAAAGTGTTATGCATACAATTAAAACACAGTGCCTACTGCCTAAATTTTAACACAAAGAACTGGTCAAAAGCAAAAGAAAATAAGTAAAAGGCACAACGTTGGGGTAAAAGGCTAAATGATCTATTCCCAAAATATATCCAGGAATGAAGAAGAGCCCTCATGTCCATAATGAAACAACTCAGACAAGAGAGAAAACGAGTCACACTGTCAGTTGATAAACTGATAAGCTGTATGTCAATGGAACACTTTACTGCGACCGCAAGATAATCACTTAGCTGTATCAGTTCACATTACAATATTCATCCTGATTGCGATTTACTCCCTCCTCCCTCCCTCTTACATATTGTATCTGACTTTGGCCCCACTTTTCATCAGGATGAGTAATGATTCAAAACAAAAATCAAGTCTCCCAGTCAGCACCACCACAGCTACAGTTTCACCCGTCCTCAAGCCCAATAAGGACCCAACAATCCCACCCAGCTATCGCCTGATTTCCCTACTCAATGCAGACAATAAAATAACTGCTAAAGGATTAGCACATAGGTTAGAAGAGGTCACTCCATCCATTTTGCACTCAGATCAAACTGGCTTCATTAAAGGTAGAATCTCATCCACCAATGTTTGCAGATTATTCAACGTAATGTACTACTCCTCAACCATACAAGAAACCATCATTGCAACTCTAGATGCAGAAAAGGCTTTTGATGGGGTCAACTGGAAGTTCCTGTTTTCCACATTAGGGGGGTTTGGTTTTGGGGAATCATTCGTTCATTGGATTCAAATTCTTTAGACATCACCATCCGCCACCATTGGACTAGCATCACGTCGTTTCACTTTGCACCAGGGGACTAGACAAGGATGCCTACTCTCCCCCTCACTATTTACCATTGTCATTGAGCCATTAACTGCTGCCACCCGACAGAACCCCCTCATCAAGGGAGTTCAAACTCTAAATTTACATCATAAAATTAGCCTCTACGCCGATGATATTTTACTTTTCCTACAAGACCCCCCCATCATCAGTAAAAGAAACTATTAAACTCATCAGCACATTCTCTAATGTCTCTGAATACTCAGTCAATTGGAATAAATCTGCAATCCTTCCATTACATCCCAACAGCTGTAATGTGAGAGCCCATTCATCACCTATTAATCTATACACTCATCACCTATTAATCTACACACTCATCACCTATTAATCTATACACTCATCACTTATTAATCTATACACTCATCACCTATTAATCTATACAGTCATCACTTATTAATCTATACACTCATTACCTATTAATCTATACACTCATCACCTATTAATCTATACACTCATCACCTATTAATCTATACACTCATCACCTATTAATCTATACACTCATCACCTATTAATCTATACACTCATCACCTATTAATCTATACACTCATCACTTATTAATCTATACACTCATCACTTATTAATCTATACACTCATCACCTATTAATCTATACACTCATCACTTATTAATCTATACACTCATCACCTATTAGTCAGCAAAAAAACGTTAAACTTCCTCACATGGATAGGCAAGGGCAAGGGCATTATCCAAGCAAAAAATAATATCCAGACGGCTATCCTAAACATCCCCCCACTAATCTTGGAATTGATTAACATACACCCAAAAAAAAAAAAAAAAAAAATCTTTCCAAAATATACAAAATTATATCACACTCAGAAAAAACCTTTAGCCTTCCATATCGCAAATGGGAATCAGACTTGTCTATTACACCTGGTGCTGGCTTCTGGACCCAAATCTGGAAAAAAAATCAACCTCTAAAACCTCTAAAAATACAAATGTACAACTAATACAGTACTAGGTACTTCAAAGATTTCATATCACCGTGCAGAATCTCAAAGGTGTTTTGGCTTTGCCGTGTTCTCACTGCATGCAAAACAACCCAGACTCATGCATTCATGCTGTCTAGCATTGCACTCTGATTAATCAGTTTTGGGTAAACATCACAGAATCACTCACTACCATCTTTGGTTGTCACATCCCAGCAACCCCTTCCCTATACATACTAGGAAACACATCTGCAACCAATCTAAACACCACTAACCACACAATCCTGCTAGTAGCGCTAGCTGTCGCCAAGAAAACAATCCTCATGAACTGGAAATCAAGGAACACAGTACACATTACCCACTGGAAAAACCTGTAAACAGATTATATATCATTGAAAAACCCATCTACTCCCAACAACTCTTAGGACACACCTTGGTCATCTTTACTCACCTACTTACAGACATGACCTGACCCTCTGTGCCTGGGATCCAATGTTAACTCCACACCCACATATCCCTCCTTATCTGTTAATACTTAGCCATATATATTAGGTAGGGGGATGGAAGCTGGAACTATTTTTTTCCCACTCTTTTATCCCTCCTTTTTTTCTTTTCCTTCCCCCCTTACCTTCTGTACATCACCTGTTTCTGTCTTTCTGTTCTACCTCTGGGATGGCTTGGTCGGCCCAATCTGGGCTGGATGTTAGGTGGGAATGGCGTTGGATGGTGCTGTGAAGATGGTACTTGTGGTTTTGGGGTCCCCTCAACACCCCCCTACCAAACATGCAGCAGGGCGTATATTCACTCAAACACACACATGCACACGCTGTCACAAACACCCACACACTATCCCACCACCCCTAACTCAACTCACAAACTCTTCACAATTGTTTTCAGGCACACACACAGTCTTACCTACAGATCAGATGGACAGTGTAAGTGTGTTTGTGTTCACTTAGACAAACATAAACACACAGTTAATACAAGTAAGTTAATAAGTTAATACAAAGTTTATGATAATCAATGATAATATATGTATCATCTCAAGTTAAAAATGCTGTGGTAATTTTTGACCAGAACACCAAATTTGTAACCATGAACACAACAGAAAATAAACAGGAGGGATAAAGGCCCTTTGGCCTCCTATCCTCTATACATCTGAGGGATATGAGAGGATATGTGACTCTGTGTGTGGATGTGTTTGTGTGTAACTCTGTGAGCCTGATAGCAGCACTCACACATGGAACCAGTGGTTTTACGTTTGTGTGTAACTCTGTGAGTTGATGTGTTTGTGTGTAAGTCTGTGAGTTGATGTGTTTGTGTGTAACTCTGTGAGTGCTGTGAGTTGATGTATTTGTGTGTAACTCTGTGAGTTGATGTATTTGTGTGTAACTCTGTGAGTTGATGTGTTTGTGTGTAACTCTGTGAGTTGATGTGTTTGTGTGTAAGTCTGTGAGTTGATGTGTTTGTGTGT
>JAIFZK010000002.1:622500-627500 GCA_027481765.1 Tenualosa thibaudeaui
CTATGGTGGTGATGAGGGTAGTGATGTAATGGTGGTGGTGTGGTGATGGTGTTGGTGGAGGTGGTGATGGTGATGGTGGTGGTGATGAACATGGTCATTGAAGTATCTATCTCTCTATCCAAAAGCCTTAAGCAGCAGATTTCACCTGCAAAATGTCAGAAGTGCATTCAGCTTTTGTCCCTGGGAAAGTTTAGTGAAGAGTGATGCTCTCTCACATTGCATCTTAATGACTTGCACACAATGTGTTTGAGTGTGTGTTTCTGTGTGTTTCTGTGTGTGTGTGTGTGTGTGTGTGTGTGTGTGTGTTAGGGGCTAGGGTCTCTCTCTGTGTGTGTATGTGTGTGTGAGTTTGTGTGTGTGTGCCCTTTTTGAACATTGCCCCATTGCACTTTTGAACAGGGTCAGTGTTTGGACGAGTAGCTCCAACTAAAGCACATGCACATCCACACACACACACACACACGCACACACACACACACACACTCACTCAGGTACACATATACAGATAAATTGCTGACTGTTTGTACATTTGGGGCTGATTACCCTCAGCTGACTGTCATTGCCAACGGGCAGAACGGACACGTCCTCCTTCCCAGCACGAGAGCATCTAGCATGGATATTTAATAAAGACACACACACACACACACACACACACACACACACACACACACAGGGCCATTTCCCAGTCCAGTGTGAAGGCTGTGTGCATGCCTCAACTGGAAAATTGTGTGTGTGTGTGTGTACATGGTCCAGATGCTTATGCATGTGTTCATGTTTATGCATGCACATGTGTGTGAGTGCGTGTCTGTATGTATGTATGTGTGTGCGTCAGTGTGTGTGTATGTGTGTGGTGTGTGTGTGTGTGTGTGTATGTGTTTATGTGTGCATGTGTGTGTGTGTGTGTGTGTGTGCTTGTGTGTGTGTGTGCATGTGTGTGTGTTTGTGCATGTGTGTGTGTGTATGTGTTTGTGTGTGCGTGTGTGCATGTGTGTGTGTGCATGTGTGTGTGTGTCTGTGTGTGTGTGTGTGTGTGTGTGTGTATGTGTGTGTGTGTGTGTGTGTGTGTGTGTGTGTGTGTGTGTGTGTGTGCATGTGTGTGTGTTTGTGCATGTATGTGTGTGTCTGGGAAGCTTGGCTTGTCTTAAATGGGGAAGATAAATGAACCCCTTTGGAGGGGCAGCAGGCCCTGCTGGCTGAGACACCGGCATGGAGTAATGGACTTGGCACACTACCCAGCATGGGGCACAGGAAACATACACACACACACACACACACACACACAAAAACACACGCACACATGCACATACACACACATACACACACAATATGTATGTGGATATATACTTATATATATACACACACACGCAAACACACAAAGACACACACGCACACATGCATCCTCAAACACACACATATACACACAATATGTAAATGGATAAATGCTTATATATGCGCGCGCACACACACACACACACACAGCCATGCACACACATAAACACACAGCCACACACACACACACATTCACACAGCCACACACACACACACAGCCACACACACACACAGACACAGCCACACACACAGACAGACACATTCCAGTCCACTGTATACAGCCACACAAACACAGAGAGAGAGAGAGAGAGAGAGAGAGATGGTCATGGAACAGGCCATTGTCTCAACCCTGGGGATCTCCCTCTCTCTCTCCCTCCGTCTCTCTCTCTCTCTCTCCTCTCTCTGTCTCCCCCTCCCACCCCCCTCTCTCTCGCTCTTTGTCTCTCTCCCTCCCTCCCTCCCTCTCTCTCTCTCATGTTCCTTCATTATTATGTGGCTGTATGATGGAATGCCAGGGCCTCCCAGCCAAGGTGCATCTTATCCATTCACTCATTACACAAGCTGTTCCAAATACAAGCCTACAGATTCACATGGAGACAGAGAGAGAGATGGAGAGAGACATAGAGAGAGAGAGAGAGAGAGAGAGAAGGACACAGGAAACAGGGAGAAAGAAAGGATTGTTGATTCCACACAGGAAAGTGAAGCAGATGGTTTTACAATAAAGCAAGATAATAAAAGCCTATTTTTCCCCTATCACAGACAGAAACATGGGGCGGGGGAGGGAGGGAGGGAGGGAGGCAATGACAGAAAAGGTAACAGGCACTCACACTCTCACTTTGTCACACACACACACACAGATGCACACACACACACACACACACACAGATGCACACACACACACACGAGCAGAGGGCCTGCAAGAAAGTAGGATCAAAGGGCATCAACTAGGAGAAGGGAAGCCTGTCATGGGAAAGAATGTAAAGGAAAGAGAGGAAGAGAAGAGAGAATAAGAGAGACAAAGATGGAGAGACGAGCAGAGCAGAGAGAGAGAGAGTGAAGAAGAGAAGAGAAGAGACTTCTGCAGGGCACTAATGCAAAGGATTTGGTGTGGAGCTGCAAGCTGAAACACTGTTTGAGCATTCAAAGCACTGCCTCAGAGAACCAACCACATGTCAATCAAATACACACACACACACACACACACACACACACACAGGCTTGCTCGCACACACACACACACACGTACACACCAAGACATGAGCGCTTGCACCCACACACACAGAAACACACCAAGACATGAGCGCTTGCACCCACACACACAGAAACACCCATATTCACACACCCACACAGACATGCACACACCAAGACACTCACACACACATACTCTCTCAGACACACACACACACACACACACACACACACACTGCAGTGGACTACATTGCACTGGACCAATCAATAATCTGGCCTTTAGTTCTCTGATAATTTACTGAGAGACAGGTGTAGCCAATCGATATAGACCCAAGTGCACAGGCACGTGCACACGCATACACATACACACATGCACACACACACACACACACACACACACACACACACACACACACACTCAGATACTTGTATGTGTGTCTCTGCATTGTTCTGTCCTGCTCTTCCCTGGGCTGTTCGTCATCATCTGTGTGTGCGTATGTATGCGTATGTGTGTGTGTGTGTGTGTCCACGCACACATGTGTGTGGTTGTGTGTGTGTGTGTTTGTCTATTTATGTGTGTGTGTGTGTGTGTCTTTTTATGTGTGTGGGCATTTGTGTATGTATCTTTGTGTTTGTATCTTTGTCTATGCGTCTAAGTGTTTGTATTTGGTTTGATAATAGGCAGGCTAGGGGTTTGATGATTGGCAGGCTAGGGGTTTGATAATACCCAGGCTAGGGGTTTGATGATAGGCAGGCTAGGGGTTTGATAATACCCAGGCTAAGGGTTTGATGATTGGCAGGCTAGGGGTTTTATGATTGACAGGCTAGGGGTTTGATAATGCCCAGGCTAGGGGTTTGATGATTGGCAGGCTAGGGGTTTGATGATTGGCAGGCTAGGGGTTTTATGATTGACTGGCTAGGGGTTTGATAATAGCTAGGCTAGGGGTTTGATGATAGGCGGGCTAGGGGTTTGATGATAGGCAGGCTAGGGGTTTGATGGTTGGCAGGCTAGGGGTTTGATGATAGGCAGGCTAGGGGTTTGATGATTGACAGGCTAGGGGTTTGATGACAGGCGGGCTAGGAGTTTGATGATTGGAAGGCTAGGGGTTTGATGATAGGCAGGCTAGGGGTTTGATGATTGACAGGCTAGGGGTTTGATGATAGGCGGGCTAGGAGTTTGATGATTGGAAGGCTAGGGGTTTGATGATAGGCAGGCTAGGGGTTTGCAACTGCTGCTAGCCACTCTGGTAGTCAGACTAGGGGTTTGGGATGTCTGACTTTGGTTCTTGGCTAGCTGGAGCATCAGTATCAGAGGAGTATCAGTAGTGTGGAGCGGTCCTAGAGCCAGTCACTCTTCTCAGTCACTTCTCTAGCCAGCAGCCAATGAGGAGCACAAACAAGCACAGCCTCAGAGGCCTCTTCAGCACAGCAATAACTACTCCCATTAGTCAGTGAAGCATTAGACTGCCACACACATACACACACACACAAAGAGAGAGAGAGAGAGAGACATTCACCCACACATTCACATACACTTTAAACTGCCGAGATTTGCAGACTTGCAGACACTGAAGACATATATCTATCTATCAATCAATCTATCAATCTATCAATCTATCAATCAATCAATCTATCTATCTATCTATCTATCTATCTATCTATCTATCTATCTATCTATCTATCTATGTATCTATGTATGTATCTATATATCTATCTATCTATCTATCTATGTATCTATGTATCTATCTATCTATCTATCTAATTTTGACAAAACAAAGTTATCGGACATGCCTCAACGGAAAACAGACAGTGTTACACAACAACTGCATTATACTGAGAGTTCCTTCATGGCCTTCTTAAGAATTGAGGGTTTCAGGAAAAGGTCCAAAAATACATTCAGAAGAAGAACTTTGCAGACTGCTTAGGCTTTTTGCTCCAATTCCCAGACTAGCAAATTTGCAATTCATTCAGTACATACAACAATTAATTTAATACATTCAACAGTCTTGATTTTGTAGAGAAATAAGACAACATATAGTTACATTCTTAGTTACAATTGTATAAATGTGTTATAACATTATAAAAAAATGCAACCTTTAGAAGCATTATATTATAGCATCTGTTTATTACTATGTATGTGCAATAAAATTATTGTAGCATCCTGGGTCAAGTATGCTCTAAAAGAACTCTATGAGGGCATGAATCTTGTACTGAGTGTGTTTTCTGAAGGAAGTCTATGAATGCACAGCTCCTGTTTCTGTTATAAAGGAACTATATAAGGGCATGGTTCCTGTATTGCTTGTGTGTGTGTGTGTATGTGTGTGTGCAGGCCATGGTTTCTGTGGTGATGGAGTGTGTTCTCTGAGTGCACAGTTCCTGTTTGTGTTCTTGTGTGTGTGTGTGTGTGTGTTAGAGAGAGCTGGAGAGAAAGAGAGAGAGCACAGCTCCTGCCCTGCGGTGATTAGTCTATATGCATTCTAAAG
>JAIFZK010000002.1:630000-632500 GCA_027481765.1 Tenualosa thibaudeaui
CACACACACATACCACAATACAAGCTTGCATGCATGCGTGCACACACACACACACCAGTGCATGCATGTAGACACAAATAAACAGACACACATACAAACATACACACACACAGACACACACTCTCTCTTCTAGCTCAGAGTAGTGTTTACTCCAAACAAATAAATTGTTTTATTGCAGGAGCCAGGGCATTTAAAATCACTCACAAGTCACACACACACACATTGGTCTGAAAGTACTCAAGCATATAAAGGAATAGGGAAACACACACACACACACACACTGACCTTAGGGAGTATGTGAATAAATGCACTGTGATGGCCCCAGCAGTAACGCTGCTTCAATGGCCCAGTGTGTGTTTCTCACAGTGAACCTTGGTGTATAAGCACTATCCATTAATACACTACACTACACACACACCGTCTCACGCTCTCAAATACACCATTCCTCTCTCTCTCTCTCTCTCTCTCTCGTACATGCACATTTACACAGACATTTTGTATAGCAAATTATGTAAGAATGATTCCCATACACTTTCTGTGCGGGAAAAATAATTTGTGTGTGTCCATGAGTTTGCCTAGTTGAATGTGTGTGTGTGCGTGTGTGTGTGTGTGCATATATTCACCCGTTGAGCTAGAGAAAGCTAAACCTGCAATGCGTCTGTCTTCACTCCTTAATCCGTTTTAAGGACCTGGCAGAGATGCCCGGTCTCCTTTGTTTAGTCTATATTTGAACACAGGCTATGTGCAGGGGTGTAGAGATCAAATATAATGTGGGTAAAGGCTATGTGCAGGGGTGTAGAGATCAAATATAATGTGTGTAAAGGCTATGTGCAGGGGTGTAGAGATTAAATATAATGTGGGTAAAGGCTATGTGCAGGGGTGTAGAGATTAAATATAATGTGTGTAAAGGCTATGTGCAGGGGTGTAGAGATTAAATATAATGTGGGTAAAGGCTATGTGTAGGGGCGTAGAGATTAAATATAATGTGGGTAAAGGCTATGTGTAGGGGCGTAGAGATTAAATATAATGTGGGTAAAGGCTATGTGTAGGGGCGTAGAGATTAAATATAATGTGGGTAAAGGCTATGTGTAGGGGTGTAGAGATCAAATATAATGTGTGTAAAGGCTATGTGCAGGGGTGTAGAGATTAAATATAATGTGTGTAAAGGCTATGTGTAGGGGCGTAGAGGGCGAATATATGTGCAGGGGTGTAGAGGTCAAATATAACGTGGGTAAACTATGAATTTGGTGGTCAGGGTAAAGATATGTTGCACTGATGTTTGAACAAGACATTCAGAACATGTAAATAACACCAGTACAGTTAATATGCTCCATTTGCATTTCTATCTAATGATCTAGGAATGGCTGTATGGTACCTGTGATAATGTCTATACTACATCTGACAATTGGCTACACCTTCTGTCTTTGCAATGGAGCTGCAGTGTCTTTGTCTCACATTAAGGGCTATAAAGCTATAAAGCTCTCATTTAGCCTTTCTATCTTAACGAGCCAAATGTGTGTGCTTTGTTCATATGCGCTAATGCTCCTCCCGTGTTCATGTTGACAGGCACGAGACTAGCGTCACCCCTAAGGAGAGTTATTGCATCTCACACAAGTGCAGAATATTCATGCGACTGTGCAGTTGGCAGCAGTTGAAGTGATGTGTCTTAATGCAACATTTTTCTGAACGGGGCAGACAAGAGGCAACAGAATGGTTGTCTGTTAGTTTGAGTCTGGGCAGTGTATCTGGCCCTTTAGCTTCATTAGGCATTAGCCATTAACTGTTAACATGCTAACAGACTCAGTGGAGCGTCTATCCCCCTTCCTAAGACCACAACTCAACTCTACTCCACTCTCCTGTGTGAGACAGACATTGTGATTGTGCTGTGAGGCCAGAGGAGGGTCAATTAGGCTCCCTGGTCAAGGTTGTCTGCCTCCCTTGCTGAGGCTAATGTAACCTTTCCCCTGCGGCAGGTTTAGCTCACTACACTCTAGCTCACGGTTATTGGTTAGCTCACTACACTCTAGCTCACGGTTATTGGTTAGCTCACTACACTCACTGTGTCTTGTGTGGAGGCTTTGAATGAGGGAACTGCTGAGTTTCTGAATGGCTTGTGTGACTCTCAGACATTAAATTTCCTCTCACATGAGCATTAGCGTGTTATGGAACTAGATATCAAAGTTACGCTGTCATGGCAACAATAATGAGTACAGTAAGGAAAAATAAATAAATAAGAAGTCTAGCAGAAAGGCAGCGCTGCTTGTTTCAATGGGAGAGCAGTCGCGTGTCAAAGATGCTGACAGGTTTTTGTCAGTCTAGGCAAGCCTTTGTGCGTATGCGCGCACACACACACACACACACACACGTCCCCTGGAGCTAAGAAACATGAAAGAAAAAAGGAGGGAGAACCTCTGTGAGCTCAGGAGGAGTAGAATTGTTAATGGAGGGGCTGAGTGGCTCCTTTGTGGATCTGACCACTTTACTAACTGCCTCTGCCAAA
>JAIFZK010000002.1:637500-642500 GCA_027481765.1 Tenualosa thibaudeaui
TCTCACACACATGCACTCACACACACATACACACGCACACACACACACACACACACACCTCCAATCCGATCACCAGCTGTGTTTTTGACATCAGGAACTGTCAGTTTCAAAGGGACTGAATTTATAATGGATTAATGTTGGCTGAGTACACACACACACACACACACACACACACACACACAATCTCTCTCTCTCTGTCTAAGTCTCTCTTCCTCATCTACTACGAGTGAATCTTTTAGCTCCTGTGAAGGAGAGCGTCTGCTCTGCCATCATATCATAGAGGAAGTGAGGTGGGATGGGGAGGACATCTCAGATGGGGGTTTCAAGAGAGTTTGATGAGCAGGTCCCACTGGGTTTGTATATGGAACATATAGCTGTTTGATGTTGTTTGGGAAGGGAATGGAAGATCCAGGCACTGTTTTTGTTTTAACCATAGAAACTAGAACTACAGAAGTATGACCACTCCATTCCAAATGGCACACGTGTAAAACCCAGACAGACAGGCAGGCAGACAGACAACCCAATATATAGACAGACAGACAGACAAACCGATAGATAGATAGATAGATAGATAGACAGACAGACAGACAGACAGACAGATAGATAGATAGATTTTGTCTTCTATCTCTAGCTCCTTGTCTTTGTCTGAGCCCAGGCTAATCTTCCCTGTTTCTCTTTCTATCTGTTCTCTCCATCTCTGCCTTTACTTTCCTGCTCTCTCTTTCTCCCTCCTCTTGGTGTCTTCATCTTCGTCTGACATCTTTCTGTACATTTTGCCTCCGCCCCTCTTGATCCTCTTGTTCCATCCTATCTTTCTATCTTTCTATCTTCTCATTTCTCTATCCTCCCTTCTTTGCCCAGTTCCTCTTGATCTCTCTTCCCCTTCTTCCTCAATCTCTCTTCTTTCTTTCCTTTTTACTCTATCTTTTGCTCGTCCTGCACTTTCTTTCACTCTTCTGTTTTTCTCATCTTCTTTTCCACCCTTTCCCACTCGTTCTTCCTCTCTTACTCTCTCATCCTTCTCTCCTCTTTTCCCTCTTTTCTCTCCTTTATCCCCCCTCTCTCTGGACATTCCCTGGTGTGATGTTGCCCTTGGCCCCTGGGCGCTCCTGATCCTCGTGCCAGCCTCGCCCGCTCCTCTCCTCTCCTCTCCTCCCCCGCTCCCCTAGCATCTCCTGTGGTGAGATTACTGCCCGCTCTCCCCAGGGAGCTGCGCTCTCATTGGCTGAGGTGCCAGCATGATAAATTTAGTCCCGTGGCTGAAGGGCCCAGGAGCCTTGAGGGAGGTGAACAGGGAACACACACGCATACTCAAACACTCAAATTCTCTCTCTCTCACACACACACACACACACACACACACACACACACACTGAGAGTCTCTGTGAGAAAATAGCAGGCAAAAAGACAGAAGAGAAGGGAAGTGAGGAGAAGAGAGGAAGAGAAAAGAGAAGGAGAGATGAGGAGAAGGAGAAGACAGGATAGCATAGGAAAGGAGTGGAGGAGAGGAAGGGGGGATAGGATAACATAGTGGAGAAAAGGAGCAGAGAGAAGGGGGATAAGAAAGGAGAGGAGAGGGACAGAAAAGAAGAGAGGAAAGGAGAGAGGAGTTTGGTTCCCTGCAGGTGCTGGAACAGAAGGCTGGGGAAATGAATGATGGGATTAGGAGAGAAATGAGGGGCTGGATTAGGGATGATTAATTAGCCAGCGCTAGCAACCAGGAGAGTTCAGCACTCTTACGCAAACACAGTTTCAAGGTCCACCTCAGATTGCAGCGGGGTTTTAGCAGATCTGGGCCAGATCTGGACCAGAACAGGACTGCATCAAGGCCAGCCCTACATGAAAGCAAGTCGCCGTCTGGGGAGATGAAACTCTTAAGGTGGAGGTGAAATCTTAATCTCTTAAGGTGGAGGTGAAATATGAAACTCTTAAGGTGGAGGTGAAATCTTAATCTCTTAAGGTGGAGGTGAAATATGAATCTCTTAAGGTGGAGGGGAAATATGAATCTTAATTGTTATGAACTTGGGCTCTTGTAGCCTTCATGCTTCCGCTGTTGTTCTGCACGAGACACAAACATCTGGTAAACCCTCTTACACACACACACACACTTATTCACTCACACACACCCACACACAACCTCACACACACACACACACACACACACACACACACACACTTATTCACTCACACACACCCACACACAACCTCACACACACACACAGACACACACACACACCCACACACACACACAGACACACATACACACACTTATTCACACACACACACACTTTAACAACCCTTCCGTGACGTTTTAGTACTCTGTGCACTGTCAGCCATATGGAGCCTTTGCCCTGCAGAAGGACACTGATGCCCTACATTTACACACACAGACACACACACACACACACACACACACACACACACACACAGACACACACACACACACACTGAAAGGAAATGTGTAGTGAACTTGACACTTTATTGTTCCATTTGAGTAAAAGCAAGAACCTGTCCTGTGTTGAGTAAAAGCAAGAACCTGTCCTGTGTTGAGTAAAAGCAAGAACCTGTCCTGTGTTGAGTAAAAGCAAGAACCTGTCCTGTGTTGAGTAAAAGCAAGAACCTGTCCTGTGTTGAGTAAATGTAGGGAGATGGAAGAGTGTCTGGTGATGCTGCCATTCATACTGTCTCGATTCAAGATGGCTGAAAGCCAATCATATCTTTTTTAGATGGCAGAGGTTCTGTGTGGCAGCCAATGAAATCTGTTTTACTTGGCAGAGGTTCTGTTGGAGCAACCAATCATTAAAATGAAAGTTACCAATCAGATTTGTTTTCATTGGCAGAGCCCCTGTTGATTCAGCCAATCATATTTGTTTCCAGTGGCAGACTTTCAATTGGAGGCATGCTTTGGTGACTGAATGAATGGCATGTTAAAGTAACTGCTACTATCAGTGGAGGGGATAATGTCCCCCGGTCTGCCACACACACACACACACACACACACACACACACACACACAAGGAGATCAAGAGCTCAGTGAACACAGACATATAGTAGACAATAGACACACAAGCAGACAGAAAGAGAGAGAATAATAGAGATTGAAAGAGAACAAGAGAGAAAACATACAGAGAGATAGATGTTGCTGATGAAGATGAGGCTGGAAATGTCACACAGGACTCCACAGAGGGAGAGATGGAAGGGTAGAATGGAGGGAGAAAGAGAGAGGGAGAAAGAGAGAGAGAGAGAGATGAAAGAAAAGACTAAGATGAATCAAAGAGATGAGACGTTTGAGGAGAGTTAAAGACAGTGTATGTGTGCGTGTGAGTGTGTGTGTGTGTGCGCGCGCATGTGTGCACGTGTGTGTTAGTCTATTTGTCTGTGTGTAGGTATGTGTGTGTGTTTGTGCGTGTGTGTGCGTGCGTGGGGGGACCCTGGGACAGGGTGTCAAAGACGCAGAGGGAGGTGTGAGAGAATTAGGGGAGGATCACAGATCATAGATGACAGCAGCAGGATGGAAAGAGAGAGAGAAAGAGAATGATGGAGTGAAGAAGTCGGAGAGAGAGAGAGAGAAGGAGGGGGAAAAGAAGAAGGAAGACAGAGAGGAAAGGAGGAGGAGTGTAAGGTGGCTGAGGAAGAGAGAGGAGGAGGGGTGAAGATGAAAGAAAAGGACAGAGAGAAAGAGAGATGCAGGTGGAGCCTATAGTGGAAGACAACGATGCAGTTACATACATTACACACATATGTGTGTGTGTGTGCGTCTGTGTGTGTGTGTGTGTATGTGTGTGTGTGTGTGTGTGTGTGTGTGTGTGTGTGTGTGTGTGTGTGTGTGTGTGTGTGTGTGTGTGTGTGTGTGCATGTGTGTGTGTGTGTGTGCATGTGTGTGTGTGTGTGTGTGTGTGTGTGTGTGTGTGTGTGTGTGTGTGTGTGTGTGTGTGTGTGTGTGTGTGTGTGTGTGTGTGTGTGTGTGTGTGTGTGTGTGTGTGTGTGTGTGTGTGTGTGTGTGTGTGTGTGTGTGTGTGTGTGTGTGTGTGTGTGTGTGTGTGTGTGTGTGTGTGTGTGTGTGTGTGTGTGTGTGTGTGTGTGTTGTGATCTACTCCACTGATTTGTGCAAGTTTTTAACACCTCTTAGGCAAGACAAAATCCATAAAATGACAGGAATATCCGTTTCTTAAAACCCACAATGAAACCCTCAGGACAACAGGAGAAAGAGAGGGAGAGAGAGAGATGGAGTGAGGAAGTCTGAGGGAAAGAGACAAAGAAAGAGAGAGAGAGAGATGGAGTGAGAGAGAAAGAGTGAGAGAGAGACAGTGAGAGAGAGAGAGATGGAGTGAGAGAGATACAGTGAGAGAGAGAGAGAGAGATGGAGTGAGAGAGATACAGTGAGAGAGAGAGAGAGATGGAGTGAGAGAGAGAGATGGAGTGAGAGAGAAACAGTGAGAGAGAGAGAGAGATAGAGTGAGAGAGAGACAGTGAGAGAGAGAGAGAGAGATGGAGTGAGAGACAAAGAGTGAGAGAGAGACAGTGAGAGAGAGAGAGATGGAGTGAGAGAGAGAGAGAGAGATGGAGTGAGAGAGAGAGAGAGAGAGAGAGAGAGAGAGAGAGAGAGATGGAGTGAGAGAGAGACAGTGAGAGAGAGATGGAGTGAGAGAGAGAGAGACAGTGAGAGAGAGAGAGAGATGGAGTGAGAGATGGAGTGAGAGAGAGAGAGGGATGGAGTGAGAGAGAAAGAGTGAGAGAGAGAGAGATGGAGTGAGAGAGAGAGAGAGAGAGATGGAGTGAGAGAGAGACAGTGAGAGAGAGAGAGATGGAGTGAGAGAGAGAGAGACAGTGAGAGAGAGAGAGAGATGGAGTGAGAGAGAGAGAGATGGAGTGAGAGAGAGACCGTGAGAGAGAGAGAGATGGAGTGAGAGAGAGAGAGATGGAGTGAGAGAGAAAGAGTGAGAGAGAGAGAGAGATGGAGTGAGAGAGAGACAGTGAGAGAGAGAGAGAGAGATGGAGTG
>JAIFZK010000002.1:650000-697500 GCA_027481765.1 Tenualosa thibaudeaui
CACAAGCATATACACGCGCGCACACACACACACAGACACACACTGCACAGCGCTGCTGATGGCCTGGTTTGTGAGCCCCTGTTTTCTCATCGCTGGTGTGCTTTTTGAAGTGTGACGACTGGAACCTCTTTCTCCACTCATTCCTCTGGTTCCCTCTGGTTCCAATATAGAGCACAAAACACGCCAGAAGCTAATTAAGTCATTATCAATGGCTAATTAGGAATTAGTGCCATCATACTAGCTTTCCATTTTTGTAAGGCTAAATTGCCTTGCAGCAACAAGAAGTTGAGCAAATGATTTCCTCTAAAACACAAGAGGAGCTTTAGGGGTTTTGGTTAATTTTGAGTTTTACTGTAAATGTTGGACTTTGCAACAACAGTGTTTCACGTCTGATAATGGAATCACCACAGTACAAAAAGACTACTTTCAGAGACCTGAAATCAGAGCCAAGTCCTATTAAACTGTAGCATCTGGTTACCATATATGGTTGGTGATCGTGCCCAGGAACTTGATTCTGGAGAGTGGCTAACTTCTGTTACCAACTTTGGAGCTATACTTTCCCACCTGACAGTGTACACTATGAAGACTTTAACAGATGCCAACTAATGATGTCCTCTGGAAAACATGCATTCAGATTCACTGAACAGTGGTGAACATTTGAAAAGTATAGGTTTCTGTTAGATTGAAATAATTCTGTGTAGGATTCTATTATTGAACAGAGGCAAACGTTTGCAAAAATAGGTGTTTGTTACATTTGAATGATTCTGTGAAGGATTCTATGTTGCTGGTCTCTGTCCAGCTCCACACTTGGTCAAGGAACTTAAAAACGTGGGTGTTTGTAAGCATTCACAGAAAACTCAGGTCAAACCAAAACCTGTGAGCATTCGCCTGTGTTAGGTTGGCCTGTGTTATGTTGGCCTGTGTTATGTTGGCCTGTTTTAGGTTGGCCTGTGTTATGTTGGCCTGTGTTAGGTTGGCCTGGGTTTGCGAATGTGTGCACACCACCCAATCCCAAGCCCATGCCCAATCCATCCAGCTGTGGCCAGCTGTTCCAGTGGTCTGGCCCAGAGTTGCCACTGCTGTGGAGGACACTACTGTAGCAGCCTGATATCTGAATCCGCATCTGTATCAGCGGGCCTTTTGGCAGTTCCACACTGATGCAAGCAGGCTTATGTAAGCAGTGCCAATACAATGGCCGCCACACTAGCTGCTGGGAGCTGTGTGTGTGTGTGTGAGAGAGTGTATGTCTTTATTTGTGTGTGTGTATGTTTGTGTGTGTGTGTGTCTTTGTGAGTGTATGTCTTTAGTTGTGTGTGTGTGTCGGCAGAGCTGGGCGGATGATCTAAAATCAACTCTATGGATCTCAGCGTGTAAATAATTCACTGTGCCTAGCAGGCTGAGGGGCGCTATCCCAGCATCCTCTGGATAAGCAGAGGCAGTGTGTGTGTGTGTGTGTGTGTGTGTGTGTGTGTGTGTGTGTGTGTGTGTGTGTGTGTGTGTGTGTGCATGTGTCATTGAGTTCATAAGGTTTAGTTGTTGTTAGTTACTTTGGAAACAGGAATCTGAAACAGCACCTTATCAGTCTGGAGAATTAGGTTAGATACTGTATGTGTGTGTGTTTGTGTGTGCTCGCACCCCTGACTGATATTAGTTCAAAATGATGCAAACTTTTTGCTGGAGGACACATCCATTGGTGTGTGTGTGTGTGTGTGTGTGTGTGTGGAGAGTGTGTGAGTGTGTGTGTGTGTGTGAAGTGGGGGAGGGTGATGAAAGATTGAGGAGGTTTCTAGAGAGGCCTTTGATCACACCCGGCCTCTGTGTTTATCTTTGTTTGTGTGTATGTGTGTGTGTGTGTGTGTGTGTGTGTGTGTCTGTGTGCGTCTGTCTGTGCGTATGCGTGTGTGTGTCTGTGTGTGTGCGGGTGTATGTGTATCTGTGCATCTGCATGTGTGTGTGTAACAGCTGCAGACAGCTTTGAGTACAAGAAGTTCTTTGAACTGGTGGGTCTGAAGACCAAGTCTGATGAGGACATCAAGAAGGCCTTTCTGGTGATGGATCAGGACAACAGCGGCTTCATAGAGGAGGAGGAACTCAGGTCAGACACACACACACACACTGGGACATACACACACACACACACACACACACTGGGACACACACACACACACACACACACACACACATACAGAGACACAAATGCTTAAATGCAGATTGAGTTAAGCGTCATGTTTGTGCATATGTGTGTATGTGTGTGTGTGTGTGTAGGTTTGTACTTAAAAGCTTCTCTCCTGATGGACGAGACCTTACCGATAAGGAAACTAAGGCCTTCCTAGAAGCAGCTGACAAGGATGGCGACGGCAAGATCGGTGTGGACGGTGAGACACTTTCACACCATTTACTGTCACACACACACAGACACACACACACACACACACACACACACACACACACACATTCTGCACCAACTAGCTCCCACTGTATTGTGCTACCTAAACTCAAACTCAAGAGTTGGGGTTCCCCCAATGTCCTGGCTAAAGTCCCAACCTGGCTCATTTAATCTGACCCCCTAATCATCCCCCACTGTAATTGGCTAATTCAATCTGGCCCCCTAATCATTCCCCACTGTAATTGGCTCATTTAATCTGGCCCCCTAATCATCCTCCACTGTCATTGGCTTATTCATTCCCTCTATCTCCACCTCTGGTACATAATGGCTGCCGTGCATCTTCTTGCAGGTGGACTAGTCAATTTATCAGTCTAATGAATTTATCTCACTTAACAATGGGATTCTCTTTTCTGATTGGCTGATGAGGTGGGAATTAACTTTGTATAACTGGCTCCTTTGAAGTAGATCCAAAAAATTTGATTCACTGTTCCACATCAATGCGCTTATGAATGGTAACCATGACAACTGTAGTAAAGTATTTCACACTGTACTTTCCCCCCTTAACGGCAGGTATAATAGGTTATTTTCTGTAGTTCATGCACATGATTCCTAAATGTAGAGGAAGTTCTAGATAAAATTAGATAAATGGCCTAATGTAAATAATGACTCAGTGGAGGCAACCCCACTTCATGCATCACAGAGTCCTGGGCACACACACACACACACACACAATACACCTCAACCCAACTTCATTATTCATTCAGCTATTATTTCCATCGAACTGCTCACCTCGTCGGCCATTATCCCTTACATGTCTACTTCAGATGTTCTGGTTCTGCAACTAACTTACTGTGTTATTTTTTTCTTTTCTCTCGCTCTCTCTCTATCCCTCTCTCCCTCTCTCTTTCTCTCTCTCTCTCTCTCTCTCTGTCCTGCAGAGTTCACTGCCCTGGTGCATGAGTAGACTCTAGCTTCTAGTGACCCTCCTTTCCTCCTCTTGGCTTTAGTAATCCCACCCCCTCACTCCAGTCACATACACACAAGCCTCGCTGCCCACTCCCCGACTGCGGCCAACACCCCACTCTCCCTAAACCCTCACAGAGCACACACACACACACACACACACACAAACACACACACTTTCCCTATAGGGCGATTCTGGCTATACCCAAGCACAGTGCACAAAGAGGAAGGGGACAGATTAGTTAGTATCTAACCTTACACTACACACACACACACTCTCCTCATATATGCAGCTCTAGCATACATCAACACATCCACACACACACACACACACCTCTCATACACAAACACCCACACTGCCCCCCCCCCCCCCACCCACCCACCCACCCACCCATCCATCCTGGCTCTTTATGTTCTTTTTATACAAGTGTGTGTTTCCGTTGTCTGTATAGATTCTGAACACAAAATTCGAAAAGAATTTGGACAACGTGTAGATACTTCAGCAGAACAAAGAGAAAGACAGCCATCTTCACTCGTCTGTTTTCAGTTCTAGCCTTTCTTTGGCTTTGTCTGTTATTGTTAGGCTTCACGTCTGCTCTCTCTCTCTCTCAGTCTGGCTTGTTTGTGTCTGTTTTCAGTTTTACAATTTCTGAATTTCTCTTTTCGTTCTGTTGTCTCTAGCCTCCATTCACTTTAATCAGATTTTTATGTCAATCTCCCTATTCTTTTGCTTCATTTTTTGTCTTTCTCTTCTCTTCTCTTCTCTCCTCCTCTGCTTCTCTCCTTCCTCCCATTTCTCCCTCATCCCCACCTTTTCTCTCTTTCTCTCTCCTCTCATGGTAAATTGTTATGAAACACACCAAAAGAAGAAAGAGGTCAAGTTGTGAAAGTTAAAAAAAATATTAATAAAGAAATAAAAACATAAAAATTGCCTCCAGAAATTTCTGACTCATACAAAGACTTCTTTTTTGGATTTGTTCCGTATAATGTGGCCATGCTTCCTCTTTGTCACTTCTAATTGTGTACAGTACTCGACTCTCTCTCTCTCTGTCTGTGTGTGTGCACGTGAGGTGAGTGTGTAAGAAACCACTATCCACTTTGGGGTGAAATTTATACTGTTAAAGTGAACGTGTGTGTGTGTGCGTATGTGTGTGTGTGTGTGTGTGTGAGAGAGAGAGAGGAGAAACACCATTCAGTCCCAGGGCCTCTTTACTGTATTCCACTTGAAACTGGGCCTGTGCTGTACACTCCCTCACAGCATCAGAGGGCGGCTACACCCACAGCTAATGTGGGCCAATGAACTGCTGACCTACAGGACCCTACGAGACCCCCCAGAGAAGGAGGCTTAATATCTGCCTGAATAAAAGTCACTCTGACAGATGGGCAAACACCTCAAGCTCTGTATTACCACAAGCCCCACAGACAGAAATAGAAAACAAGACACAGACACTGAGGGCAGAATAATGCCAGCTTCTGTTTCACTCCCAAGAATTACATACAGGCATGGATGGACTTCTATTTTTCTTCAAACACAAATGGCATCCTGAGTGTTGTTGTACAGTGTTATAAAGTGCTGTCGTGAACCTGAGATGACAAGGAGAATTAATCTACATTCATTTGTAGTTTTACAAAATATAAATTTGATCTATATACACTATATATGCATGATTAACTTTACTTCAGACCATCACCAGGTAGGTTCACTGATCCATTCGATAAAAAAGCAGAGTCGTAAAATCACCATGACACAGTAATAGATTACTAAAACTAAATGAAATGGCAGAATTGGTAGGCAATTGATACTCGAGCCACCTTGCAGTAGTCAGATATCTCATAGATCATATTCAACATACATGACATTTTGCTTTTGCACAAACATTTTCTTCACTCTCTCTCACACACACACACAGTCCTGTTGAAATAATTTTGATTAAACGCGGGGAGCAGATCTGTCGTTGGTCACCGTGGGTTTCAGTTTCACAGTAGCAAAGGGATTTGTGCCTCTGAAAACACACACACACACACACACAAAAGATCAGACAAGAAGTCATGGAGGTCAAGCACTGCTGGTGGTCAGGATGAGTAAAGAGCTGCTTGACTTGGTCTATGTGTGTGTGTGTGTGCGTGTGTGTGCATGTGTCAATGTCTGTAGGCCTATTACACTTTGGTATATATGGTAATTCTACTGTAATTCTTGATCTAGATAAACTGTACCAAGGGCACTATAACATGGGGCTCTCTGTCTCCCCACAGCACCCTTGTGGACAGGCTCACTTTATTACACATGTAATAACACTTTCAGTCCCCGCAGGACCTGTGGACAGGTTCACTTTGTTACATGTGTAATAACACACTCATTATCCAGTTTATTGGCACACAGGACAGAGAGAAGGAGGAGAGAGGACTGAACAAGGGAGGAGAGGGGAAAAGACTCACCTTGGGAAGAGTTCTGGTTTTACCACAGATGCATCTGATCTCTGCAGAGAGGACAGTATCTATGAGCTATGACTGCTGTATAAACACTAAATATATAAATATACACACACACACACCCACACACACACACGTACATGCATAAAAATACAACTAATGCATACAAGAAACTAATATACATGCACAAATACATGCACAACATACAACTGTAATGCACACACACAGACACACACACACAGTGAATGTTTTTGTTTGTCATATTTTGTTCAATGTCAGACAAACTGAAACATCCCAAGGCCACACTCTACATGAGTACAACCTACAGTGTGTGAACATGCGAGTGTGTTTACGCTTGTATGAGCAAGGCTCCTACAAGCAAGAGTCCTGAGACACACACCTCTGAGAAACAGACCTCTGTGTTTTATCTGGAGTTTGAGGAAAAGAAAATTGATTGGTGGAGGGGAGGGAGTCCACCTGAGAGCAGGATGGCTGAGAGCACTTCACTCTCTTTCCAACACACACACACACACACACACACACACACACACACACACACTGACATCTGGACACACACCCTCAAACTATGGTCACACAAGCATCAATCAACTGCAAATGCACGCAGATGCAAACCCCTCTCCACACACACACACACTACCACTGCTGTCAAACCTCCCATCCTCACCCCTGAGAGGGCTTCAGCATGTGGAGCTGCCCCCCTGCAGCCACCAGAAGGAGGGATGTGGGGTCATGGAGTAGAGCACTTTACCACAGTGCCCCTGCTGGCCGGAGGATGAACAGCACTTCACACTCATTATCAGAGATCTCTGTACATCCATACATCCATGTCCCAGTGTAATAGGCCATCCACCAATCCACATACACAACCAACATTTGATGGGGTGTTCCTTGGGTCTTGGAATAATGGGAAAAACTTTATTCCCAGTAGGTAAGTCAATGTGAACAGCTCAATCATGGGAATGCTGGAGAACAGTGTTGCTAAGAGAATTGGCCAATTTGTTATTCTTTTGGAATTCAGTTAGTCCATATAGAGTCCATAAGACGCCCATAAGACGACGTGATTTTATAATTTTATAATTCATTTTTAAAAGTATCTGTGCTAGCTGTGTTTTTCCTTCAGTATGTGTAGAAAGGACAGGAGCACATCTATGTTGGAAGAGCATCGCTATCACTGGGAACGTTCCCATTATTCCCAAAGCCCATGAATACAGTAAGAGAGAGAAATTAAGGAATTTGTGTCACTCACTGGTTTCTCCCTTGTTTTGGAGTGACGCTCCATGGAGGGTGTGGTTGGATGCATCGGATTGGCTGCAAACTGCAGGGGTGGGGCTGGGGGCGGGGGACCACTTTGACGCCCACCTCCTGATTGGTCCAGCAAGTTGCTCATACTGTGACTTGATCTCAGACTGGTACTGTGAACAGGTCAGGGTTAAAAGGTCACAGTTCAGAAGGATGTAATGTCAAAAATGTTGGTGGCACAGGTGGTAAAGGTGCTGTTCAGCAACCGAAAGGTTGCAGGTTCAAGCCCCACTCTGCCTGACCCCATTGACCCCCTTGACCCCATTGACCCGTGCATGGCAGCCTCCGCCACTGGTGTGTGAATGCATGTGTGTGAATGGGTGGCATGAGAGGCATACTCTGTAAAGCACTTTGAGTACTTGTAGTAGAACAGCGCTATATAAATGCAGTCCTTTCTGCTTATTGTAGTTGTGTTGATGTCATTGTCCATTGTCCGTCATTGTGTTCTGTGCTGTGTTGTTGTTGTTGTGAGAGTGTGCATACTTGGAAGATGGAGGTCTGGGTGCCTGTTCCAGTGGCTCCACATAGGAAGCAGGAAACCAGCCTTGACTACAGAGAGGAGGAAGAGGAACAGATGAGGAAGAGCAGAGGGGAGTAAGACAAACCAAAGACACAGACAGAAAAATACCGTTACTTGGGCTTGTGTAGTCACTCTACTCTCAATAATTGTATTTTTCTGTAGTGCTGTAATGTTTTTGAGTGTAAAATATTCTCTGTAGTGCCTGCATTTTGTGTGTACAAAACATTACATTTTGCAGCAGATCTACAATACAGTCAGGCTTTCAATGCTACTAACTTCTGCAAGGATTCACTTTCAAGGGTTTGCTTTTAAAACAACACTGCACTAAGTTACACTAAGCTAGTCACACTGAGCTAATGTCTTTTCTTTGAATACATCCTGCAACACAGGGACTGTGGACAGATAGGCTATCTATTGTGTGTGTTTGTGTGTGTCTACATGGTGTGTGAATGTGAATACCTGAATGTGTGTGTGTTTGTGTGTGTGTGTGTGTGTACCTTGCACTGTTCTCTGCTCTGCCATACAGCCAGCCATTTCGGGGTTCAGGCACCAGTACGGTGATGATGTCGCCCTTGTAGAATTCCAGCATGGTGGGGCTGGAAGCAGGGTGAGACGCTAGCGCCCTCATCGGGCGTCCACCTGAAAGAGAATCCCCCAGAGAGCCAGACCGAGACCGCATAGGCTGGGGAGAGGGACCTGTGTGTGTGTGTGTGTGTGTGTGTAAAATGAGAAAGAGAGAGAGAGATGAAGATGTGTGACAGATAAACATACATAAAGACATGTATAAAGTAAGGGGTTGATGGACAGATAAAGACAAAAGCTCAGGAGGAAGCTGAAAAAGAACAAAAGTGAGGCAGATCAGGAGGAGATAAGAAAGAAAGTAAAAAAGTAAAAGTTGAACAGTAGATGACTGAGGAGATAAAAAAGAAAGTAAAAAGTAAAGGTTGAACAGTAGATGACTGAGGAGATAAAAAAAAGGTTAAAAAGTAAAGGTTGAACAGTAGATGACTGAGGAGATAAAAAAGGTTAAAAAGTAAAGGTTGAACAGTAGATGACTGAGGAGATAAAAAAGAAAGTAAAAAAGTAAAGGTTGAAGAGCAGATAATTGAGGTTGAGATGAAAGGCAGAGGAAACTTTCCATGAAGAGGAACGACAAGCATATTAACTTATCTTAACTCATCTACTTAAAGTAAAGAGCTTGTGTGGGTGTGTGTATGTGTGACTGTGATTGTGTATATGTGGGGGGGGGCTGTGAGTGTGTATGTGTGTCAAACAAAGCAAAGAGCTTGTGTGGTGTGTGTGTGTTCATGTGTGCATGTGTGTCACACAAAGCAAAGAACGTGCTTTGTGTGTGTGTGTGTGTGTGTGTGTGTGTGTGTGTGTGTGTGTGCAAAGAGCCCTCCTCCACTCCTCCAGAGATTTTGAGAAGCCCTTAGGTTAAAGCTCTGCTTCCTACACAACACCCACCATCTCCTTTGTTTTGTTCAGCCTTTTTCATGTATTACTGTCTTTCACCAGCAAATGACACTGATGGTCCTCGACTATGGGTAGACTCACCCTGTACTACCTGCCAACCTCCGTCAGTCAACTCTAGAATGTCTATATATGTTTGAAAGTGTTAATATTCTTAGTATGAAGCAAAATCAAATCATGACTTAGAGGGGAAGAAAGACTGAGAGAGAGTGAAGATGGAATACTGAGCAGTATAGAGACCTGCACTGCAGTCCTCCTACCTCTAGATGGCATTCTTCCCAAATCCTGTTCCACCCTTCCGCTCCACTTCTGGCTTGTCTCCTCTTCTCTCATCCCCATCTGCTTAAGAGGAAATGGGACACTTATTCATCAGTGGGGTCACTGATGTCAATGAAAGAAAGAAAGGAAGAAAGAAAGGAAGGAGGAATTAAAATGGTACCCTAACCATCAGTCCCTGCTCCATTCGTGATGAAGTCCGTGGTCGTGCGTCCCGAGTCTTGTCCACACGATACCTCCATTCCTCTGCCTTCTGCTGCAGAGTGCCCCCTGTCTGCAACACATGGAACAGATGGAACATGGAACCTTGGCTGCAGTTGTAATATAGGGTTCTCTCCACTGCATCAGTAAACGGGGGCATTTACATTGCAGGCCCAGTGCACAGGGCCCAGTCTATGAGTTGATCTCTTTGTTTATTTGTGTGGTTTGTTTACTTGATCAATATACTACACTACAGATCTTTATATAGGTGGTTATGTACACCTATATACCTTATACTGGTGTATAGAGAACTTATACATGCTCAAACATACTGGTTTACTGGTCTGTATGATGCAAAGCTAGCATCCTCCCTATAAGTAAATAAGCCCAGATACATCTGCAATTATTGACAGGCCAGATATCCCTTATCTTATCAAACTGAAGGGGGCTGAGCACAGACCATTTTGAGTCTGACCTAGATCCATTTCCATACACAATCACAGACACACACAAACACACACACATACACACTCACACACACACACACATACATGCACACTCACACACACACACACCTTGGTCATGAGCTGGGCCATATGCAGAGAAAGGCTGCAATGTTTCTCTGCCAGGAAGCGATACCTCCTCTCCTCCTCCTTCAGGGCCTCCTTCTGGCTCTCCCGCAGGAAATGTATGTACTCATCCTGAGAATAGACAACACACACACACACACACACACATACACACACACACACACACACACTAATTTCATTGCATTGGACTGGCCAGTCCATTGTTAAGGCACTCCTCCCAGTCATCCCTGACACATACCTTATAGCCACCTCCATGCCTCCTCTGCTTCTGCAGGGCTAAAGACTGGTTATGCACCTCCATCTCATAGCGCCGCCTGCTGCCCTGGAGGACATGACACTTTCCTTTTAACCTGGGGGTACTTACAGCTTGAAAATACCATCTCTGCATTAGTGCATAGTCTGATTTAGTGTACAGATCTGTGTGTGTGTCTGTGTGTGTGTATGTCTGTGTGTCTGTGTGTGTGTGTGTGTGTGTGCTCCACTGATGTTATGTACACTATTATGAGTAAAATGCAGTGGACACTCACAGCTATGAAATCCTTATCCAGGCGCACGTTATTGTCCATCTCCTGTAGAACCTCATTGTGAAACAAGTGAAACTGGATTCACAGAGATTACATTTAAATCAGACTTGGAAAATGGCCTGCACAAGATGCCTCCAAAGGTAGGCATTGACTAAACATCAGGGAAGTACAATGCATAGATGGGAGAAACCAACGGAACTGAGATTAGAATTAAATGACACATTAGTGTGGATGCCTTGCACAAGATGCCTTGAGAGGGATGCACTGACTAAACATCAGGAAAGTACATGGCATAGATAGGAGGATGTAACAGTGGTGGTGGTGGTGGGGCCAGTGCCAAAGGAAACCCCCAAGATGCTCTTGTTAGTCTGATACACTGGTGACAAGGAGTGACAGTCAACCTGCATTATATTCTACAGTCTATGAACTACATTACCAAATCTATTCCTCTGACATCTTTGTCATTTGTTATCAAGTCTTCAGGAGATAAAAGCAGATTTATCCATGCCAAAAGGGAAAGGAGTGGATCTGAAGCATCATGCAGATACCTGTCCTTTCCTGAATTGTCTTGACTATTGCAATGCCCTCCTAACGGGTCTTCCAGGACCACTACAGATGATCCAGAATGCAGCCGAATGTGTGGTTTTTAACCAGCCAGACAGCGTGTCACACCTCTGTTCATTGAACTCCACTGGCAACCCTTAGCTGCTTGCATCAAATTCAAAGCAATAATGTTAGCCTACAGGGTGAGTGATGGATCTGCTCCAATCTACCTTAATCCCCATGTGAAGCCAAAGTCACCCCCCAAACACTCCACAACTCTAAGGAACGTCATCTAGCAAGGCCAACACTTTGCATAGGTCAATCCAGACTATTCTCTTCCACCTTCAAGAAAGACTCAGCTCTTCCAAGAATATCTCCTGGCCTAAAACTTCTAACTAACTAACTTCTAACTTTTTAATTGTGCTGTAGTCTGAATATTTGTTCTCTTTTTGTAAGTTACTTTGGATAAAAGCATCTGCTAAATGCATAAATGTAAATGTAAATCTCTAACTATCTCTGGCCTGTGCACAGGATCTAGCCTAGTCTACTGGAGAGAGATGGAGGAGGTGGGGAATAAAGGGAGGTGATAGAGGGAGAAAGGGAGAGAGAGGGGGTGAGGAAGGAAGAGAGGGATGTGGAGAGAAAGGAGCAGGATGGATAAGAGGGATGTGGAGAGGTAGAGGGAGAGAGGGGGAGAGGGACATGCAGAGGGATGGAGAGATGGAGAGGGAGAGAGAGAGGGCTATAAGGGTGAAAGAATACGTCAGAGAGGAAGATAGTGAGTTCTCAGTGTTAAACAGGAAGTATGTGGTGAGTCACCTACCATCCCCTCCAGCTCAGTGGTCAGTCTCTTCTGACTCTCGGCAATCTGGATTATGACATCACCTGCAATGGTAATGAGGAAATACATGTTACAGTCGTCCAACTGATTTAGTTTCATGTTTTTATATTTTAGTTTTCAGTTTTGCACTCAATCAATCACATGAATGTAGCCTACCATACATATTTCATCACTATAAAAAATAAAAAGGTAGGCTAATTAAAAAATATAACGCAACCAGCTGCGAAGCATTTTTAAGTGTACTCAACTTTAGGCCACTGTAGTTGTGCTGACCCTACTACTACTACTACTACTACAGTGGCCTAAGGTTGAGTACACTTAAAAATGCTTCGCAGCTGGTTGCATTATATTTTTTAATTAGCCTAACTTTTTATTTTTTACAGCGAAGGTACAATGGACCAATTTAGATGACTGGACCCAAAGATAGTAAATGGATTGCATTTATACATCGCATTTCTACTCCTACGAGCACTCAAAATGCTTTACAATGTATGCCTCACATTCACCCACTCACACACCAGTGGTGGAGGCTGCCATGCAAGGTGCCAACCTGCCACCAGGAGCAATTTAGTGTTCAGTACATTCTGTCGCCACTGTGCATGTTGGTTGCTGTGATGTAAAATTTGTTATTTTTAGAAGGGTCTTTTAAAGACTTATCTTTAAGTAATTGTGTTTAATGATTTTGACACAATTTATCAGGTGTATATTTAGTTCTTGAATTTATTTGTAAAAAAATGTTAAGACAACATGTCTGCTTCGTGGAAAATAGCCTAATCTGGGTGAACCTTATTGGAGATCAGCTGACTGAGGTAGCAGCTCGGGCTAACTGAGCTAACTGTAAAAAGCTTTGCTGTCTGAATGTTAAACCAGTAATGAGCTACATTTCAGTGTGAAGGCAAGCTAGCTGTGTAGTTTAAGATAGGATGCTGTTGATGAGCGTTAGCTGAATAGCTATAGTGTGTCACTGTCTGAAGTTTTAAGTAAGGTAATGGCGAATTTGAATGGGGAACCCGTGTCAATATCTCCAAAGCCACTAACTTGATCACGTTGTTGTGGAGATATTTCACAGCATGTGGCCAATACACTGTGAACAATACACATTTTTTTTTGCAACCAGCGGTTTGATTTTAAGCTACTATGACGTCCATTCAAAATTCATCTATACTGATTAATATGAATGCAAACAACAAACATTTCCATGCACCATATCTTTATCAGTCATAACCCATACACTGACTTTACAGCACACTAGACATGCATACTAGCTCATGGTGGAAACTGCACAAATTTAGAATTTGTAGTTTAATAATAATAATAAATTTAATAATATAATTAGTTTCTCTCTCTCTCTCTCTCTCTCTCTCTCACACACACACACACACACACACACACACACAGAGGGAGAGAGAGAGAGGCAAGCAATCACAGGGGCCTATTTGGGCAAAGTCTATCAATAAGTTACTCCTAGTGCATGATATGGTGCATGCTATTCTGTGAAAACACTGAGTTGACTCATCGTGTCTTGCTCATAGTGTGAAATTAACAAATGGATTAGAATCAGATCTAGTATCTTAGACTTTGCACCTCATCCCTCCATCCACGAGTCACAGACTTCAACTTAAAGGTAAATTGAAACTTAAAACTGAACGGGGCTGATTCACTATTCAGTCGATGCACGTCAAACAAGGTTATGGTGTGATATGCTCCAGAATTGTCCTGTAAAGCTGCATACAGGGGTGACTATATAGGAGAGATGATGTTTTAAGGAAAGAGAGAAAGAGAGAGAAACACACACACACACACACACACACACACACACACAAAGGCAGAAGGAAAGAGGCACAGTCTGTGTTTGTTTCTGTGTTCACACACACCTGGATCTTATGATCAACTTTAAATGATCAGGCATGGCACAGTGTGCTATCATGTATTCACACACACACACACACACACACACATCCTGCAGCATCACCTGATACCTGTCAAAGCCACACACCAAGTGTGTCTACACACACACATACCAACTGGAAGTTTCACCCTGTTTGCTCTCTAATTTTTCAGAAACACACATACATACAGAAACACACACACACATACACACACACACACACACAGATTTATGACTGACAGTGAGTAGAAAAGACACACATAGTAGACTTTGCACCAAGTAATAATGCATCGGACGATGAAAAGAACAATTCACTACTCTCTCTCCTTCACTATCTCTCTCTTTCCTTCTCTCTCTCTCTCTCTCTCTCTCTCTCCCTAATGAACTTTCTCCCTCTGAATTTATTTTCCATTCCATCTATCTGCTGCATTCCCTCACGAACATAAACAGCATCAAGTCAAACACACTATACACATGCAGCCTATATAGTCAAATATCTATACACCATCACATGCACACACACATACACTCTCACAAACACACACACACACACACACACACACACACACACACACACACACAATAATTGGAGGAATCCAAACAGCCAGTGAAGCTATTGCCAGTGACATTGTTGGCAGTCAGTGACCACAATACACACACACACACACTACTGCTCTGATCGGAAGAATCCAAAGAGGCAGTGATGCCTTACCTAATGAGCGAGAGGAGAGAGTGTGAAGGGCTTGTTCTCCCATCCGGCCCAGAGCATAGAAATATTCCTCACTGGTGGAAGCAAGAGCTTTGTGTACACACACACACACACACACACAAATAAACATGTAACCATGCACATAAATGAACTTACATATAAACAGCCATGCATTAAACATGTGATAAGCGTTAACCTGCTAGCTGCTCCAGTGGTCCCTAATCATGTGGACTGTACAACATATGACTGTGTTTGGCTTTCTGTTGTCAAATAAACACTACATGGCATCAAGAAGAAGGATTATCACAAGTTAGAATAGAAAGTATGATCCATCTTTTCTCAGTGATATGTGTCTAGCAACAACTACAGATCCTGCTACAAAAAAGCTATTATGATACAGTTAATATATAGGCTGTTGTTGACATGTTGCATATATTTCATAAACAGAGTAAACAACTACTGTACTCTGTAGCATACGCCTAGCTGACAAATTCAGGTACCTGAAGTTTAGCCCACACAGTTTTTTGGGCACTTTACCTGAAGTCTGTATTTATTAAGGATTGTAAACACACATTTAAAGGGTTAAAAGTATAATCCCTTATAATAATTAACATTTGTGGCTATAACCATTCAAAGTACTTATGATGAAAAGATGTTTTGTGATCCATCAGGCTTGTCTTATTCTTATGTGGTAGCATTACAACAGTCAACTTAATCTTCAGCCATGACTATTTAAAATGCTGTCTTCTGCAGTAGCCATACACAGGTTACCTTACCTTGAAAGGCCTGGATGTAGGTGTTTCCTAGTGCCACCAGTCTCTGTAGGCCTGGGTTGAACTGATCCACTAGACTCTGGGGAAAGCATGGGGGGTTAGGTACACCAATTGCTTACAATAGGCTCTGGGAAAGACACAGAGGTTAAGATAGAGAGAGAGAGAGAGAGAGAGAGTCCACGCACCAGTGGTGGAGGCTGCCATGCAAGGTGCTAACCTGCCACCAGGAGCAATGTGGGGTTCAGTATCTTGCTCAAGGACACTTTGATGGGGTCAGGCGGAGCAGGGCCTCCGGTTGTCGAACAGCATCTCCACCACCTGTGCCACCAATGCATCACGCTGCCATCGCATCAAAAGAGATCTTGCACTTGACTAGACCCCTTTTGTGTTTACAAACATTGTATCATAAACGTTCTACATTCTGTCGCCAGTGCGCATGTTGGTTGTAGAAAGCCACCCTATCTAACCGGCTGTAATGTCAATTGGTCATTTTCAGAAGTATCTTTTAAGGACTTATCATCAAGTAATCTTGTGTTTAATGATTTTGACATATTTAACATTCCTGGCTCACAATAATAATTATACGCACCTTGAATTTATTTAAAAATAGCCTAATCCTGGTGAACCTTATTGGAGATCAGCTGACTGAGGTAGCAGCTCGGTGAGCTAACTGTAAAAAGCTTTGCTGTGTTAAACCAGCAATGAACAAACTGTCACATCCATAATGCCAACAAAATATCATCGTATTTGTATGATTTGTATGATGTGAATAATTATGTGAAAAGTTTCAGAAAATTATATAGAAATATATATATGGGCAATTCCATGCAAAAATGCCATGGTATGGTACGAAATTTGAGCAGTCACTCTTCTTGGTTGTAAAACAAATTTTCTGAAACTTTTCACATACTTTTCACACTATATATATATATATATATATATATATATATATATATATATATATATATATATATATATATATATATATATTAGGCAGGCTAGCTTATCTTAGGTGAAACATCACTATCTGTTTGGCGCTCACTTGTGAGATACAGCAAAGGGAAATCGTATTAGCTCATGGTTCATGGTAAACCATACATCTTATTAAACTGTCATTTTCTGTCCTAGCCAGTGAAGTAGGCTACTCCAAAGTCAGTAATATAATAATCTAACAATGTAATAATTTACTGAGCAAAGTAAATTATTATATTTTTGTTATAATGACACTTTTCTTTCTTTAGTTAAAAAGTAAGCAAGAGTTAAAGAAATTTGCTGTCAAAAATTTGATGGACCCCCTGCAGTAGGCTAACTCAGATGTTCCCACGGGCCCTTGGTTGAAGGATCTAGAAGAAGATCTATAACCTTTCTGTGCTTTTGATGTGTTTTTGGTCACCCAAACCCAGCAAGGTTAAAGCGAGTCTGACCAGGATGTCAGTCTTTTCTAGAGGAAACAAATGTTACTCACCTCATAAACCCCCAGTGTTGATCGGTGTAACTGGTCAAGATTTACGCCTGACATTATTTAGCCTACTTTTCTTTGCACAGCAAAACAAAAACAAAAACAAATAATCAAATAAACAAACTGTGTAACAATAGCTTGTGGTCTATTTGGTAACTCAACAGGACATTAGACACTTGTGAGTCCTGTACTCCACCTGTTATCACTTTGCCAATGCTACAGTCAGAGAAAGGAAGGGAGGCTTGGAATGGGGGAGGGGAGAAGAGTGTATTATAAAGGCTGAGAGAGAGAGAGAGAGAGAGGGAGAGAGAGAGACGGAGGGGGGGGGGGGGGATGCTCCAGGTAGTAAATTATTTAGCAGAGAAAGGTAATAAAAAGCTCAAGGGGCCAAGCTGTTCACATGTGCACACATACTCTCTCTCTCTCTCTCTCTCTCACACACACACACACGCATTGTACCATATTATGGGCGGGAAAGTATAGGCCTAATGAAGGAAGTCTGGACAGAGTCCTTGATAAATTCTCTAGGCCTTTCCACATTTTTACTGTGCTTGATAAAAAGACTTTTTTTGCTTTACTGCTGCCTGCTGCCCCCGGGGGATAGGTAAGAAAAAGTCTTTATAGACGAAATCAGAGAATAAATGCATTGTTTGTGTAGGCTAGTATTAGTTTAATCTGGTCTCTTGCAATTACCCAGGCAATCACCAAGTATTCTTGCACCAAATATTCTTGATGAAGAAGAAATAGCCTGACAAACTTGGATAAGCTACCTTAAAAAATAATTCTCTAGTCCTAGGCTATCGCTTTAGTCACTGTCTTCCTTGTGGATCAAAGTCCAGATGATTTTACAACTGGCAATAATTTATAGGCCTAGGTAACGACAGCAGCTGCGACACACAGAACACGTCCTGCCCAAGTCAAATGCTCCGCAGTCCCATCCCGTTACCAGGGAAACAAGAGGGGGGGGGGGCAAAGCGACTCCAGCACAAAGCCACGTGGGATGGTATGTGACCGCTTCAAGTTACACACTGAGCTCCGTCTGTCCCCCTTTCACTGTAGGCAGCGGAACACTTCCGCACTGTCGGCCCGCCGCAGTCAACCAGCCGTCAGTGGAGGGGCATTGTGAGTATGGAGCTCTCCGCAACCGGTGACCGTGTGTTCGCTGCGGAGGCCATACTGAAGCGTCGTGTTCGGAAGGCAAGATTTGCATGCTATTTGAATGTATTTTTATCAAAGCAAGTTGTGTTAGTATGCCTTTGTTACCTCTCTTTACTTCAGAGACACCTATTAGGTCCTTGACAGCAACTGGCTAAACGTTAGCCAGCTAGGTTACTACTATTACTGAGTCTAGTGTGCGTGTGTGTGCGCGCGCATGTGATATTTGTAAACAATGGGTGTTTGATTAACTTTCAGCTACACAATTTGGTTCTCAGTTGGCTAGCCGCCCACCCATGTATTTACATGCAGTAATTCGTTATTACCTAGCTGCTTCGGTGTTACTGATAAGTTATTGTAAGATTTGTGGCTAGCCGGCGGACTGACTAGCATGACGTCCCCAGCTGTTTTGTGTCTGTCTGGGTTGCTAATTTTGACAAAGCCCAGACCAGATAGACATAGGAGCAGCCCATGGCTGCAGGCTGATTTTTTTGATTTTGACTTTATGCTTGAAACGTGTGTACCGAAATGGATCCACGGGAAGGTGTTTTCTTAGTCTTTGCCAACATTATTAGAACTGCAAAATAGATTGTCACGGAAATTGTTTCAATTTTGGGCCTACTGACCGAGAATTACACTTTTCTTTAGCAGACGATAATAGTCTTATGGACAACAGATTATAAGAACGGGTCAGAAAACTGAGACCAGGTTAATGCTACATTTTACAGAATATGCTTATCGTTTTCAGGGTCGCATTGAATATCTTGTGAAGTGGAAAGGATGGGCCATAAAGTGAGTAACCTTCTAAGATCAGCGGCACATGTAATATGTGCCACAATAGTCATTTTAATTTTAATCTCTTAAAACTTAATCTTCCAAGACGATCATCCTTACATGTGTAACTGACCTACTCCGATCTTTCTCAGTGTCTGTTGCCCTCTATTGATGGTTGTAGCCTATGAAGTAGGCCTACAATTCTCATTATACCACAAACATGAGAAATCACGTCTTTAAAAAAACACTGATTTGTCTTTTTTCTGTGTTCAGCTATGGAGAGCAAATAAGATACATATAATTTCAATGTTCCAATTTCAATGTTAATTGTTGTAGCTGAAATACCATGCTACTAGGCCTATATTATGATGTTATTGTAACAACAATAAACTATTAGCATTATTTCATTACTAAGACATTCTCCAAGTTATAGAGGCTGCGCTGGTCCCCACTTTGAAATCTATTATTGATTATGATGCTATGTAGTGTGGCGTAGACATGCACTGATACCCTCTTATCCTTGTAGACATAGCACCTGGGAACCGGAGGAGAACATTCTGGATGATCGGCTTGTCACCGCCTACGAGCAGAAGTAAGTGCTGGGATTTTGCCTTTGTCATACACACACACACACACACTCAAGCGGGTGCACACGTAGGCAGACTGACAGACAGACGGAGAAAAATACTGTACTGGCAGGCAGACAGACATAGAGAAAGAGGCAGACAGAGATACACAGACACACACACCATGTCTAAACTGCAAGTGAGTGCCAGACTGACCCAAAGCCTTGAAAAGCATTTCTCTGTCCACACTGATTCTGTTAAATAAACCACTCTAGTCTATACAAGGGATATTGGCTTTATGTCACACCCATAACACCAGTGAAATGCCAATTCACATGTATGATGTGAATTATTATGTGAAATTATCCATTTATGTTCTTGTAATAATTTCCGTCACACCATACCATGGCATTTTGTTGGTGTTATGGACGTGACAAAAGAGTTTGCCCTCTGACAAATTTCCTATTCAAAGCAGCAGACTAACACAAACGACAGAAAGAAACTAGAGCTGGAGCTAACACATAGTGCTGATCTACATTTACATTTATGCATTTAGCAGACGCTTTTATCCAAAGCGACTTACATTTTGTCAACTATCAATTGTTCAGGGCCAGTCTCCCCTAGAGCAACTTGGGGTTAAGTGCCTTGCTCAAGGACACAACGGTGGTAGCTGGGATCTAGCTAACGGTGGTAGCTGGGATCTAACTAATACACATGAATGGTTGGCCTTGAAAAGATCTGTTATCAATGTATTGGCGCTGGAGGGGACTAAAGGATCAGAGGGCCTTGTTTCCGTGATGCTGGCTAGTTTAATGATCCCATGCTGACTGCAGTGGTATTTTACGACAGTATAGAGAAGCAGGCGTCTAGCAGGCACTCTGTGTCAAGTGGTTCACATGCTCCCTCTTCCTCCCTCCTCCTCTCTTTTCCTCCCTCTCTCGTTCTTCTCCTCCTCTTTTTTGTACTCTCATGCTCCTGTCTTTTTTTTATGTTTTATGTTTATGTTTTATGTTTATGTTTATGTTTATTTTTTATGTTCTTATTCTCATTCTGTTCTTTTGTCTCGTCTTCCCCTGTTTCCTCCCAGCTTTCATTCCTCTCTTTGTCTTTCCCCCTCTTTCTCTCTGTCTTGGTCGTATGGCATCTTCCTGCTGCTATCAGTTTCTCATTCTCTCTTTTTCTCACTTTCTTTCTTTCTCTCGCACTCTCTCTCTCACACACATGCTCACACACAAACACAAACTTTCTTACATTTACTTCTTACAAACTTTCTTACATTTACCCTATGTATTCTTTCAAACAGACTTACAAGTGAGGAACATTCAAGATACTTTTAGTCAAGCTGCTCTTGCCATCTTTCTTTCCTTCTTTCTCTCCCGTTCTTACCCTTGCCTAGGGGTTTGATACTGCTTCACACATCTCTGATTGTGAGATCTTTTGTCATGGCTGTGTGTTTGTGTTTGTTTGTGTGTTGGAGCATATGTGCGTGTATGTGTGTCTGTGTGTGTGTGTCCGTTGGGCCCCGGGGCTCTGAAGTGGTTTGGCATAAGTGAGACGCAGACAGATTGACAGGAAATGCTCAGCTGAGACAAATGAAGGCACCATGAAAGTAAATGTCCGTTAGACCTCGCCTGCCAGAAGGGCAAATATAGAGTCAGTACTCTTTACTGTAGCAGTGCATAAGCCCATTCTATGAAAGGCTTTTTACTAATAAGAAGCAAAGCACTGTGCCTTTGGATGTTCCTTTTGGGAAGACCTAAGCATCGACACTTTACATTGAAGGAATAACAAGTCAAATCCATGTTTTTGCTAAATGCATGAAACAAGCCCTTGTTTCCAAAGAGCACCTGTATTTGAAATATAGCAGTGCCTGGCCTCCAGCTGTTTTAGCATTTAGCTTTAAGAAATGCTCTTTATTGTCCATTGAAGGACACTGTTGAGCTCTTGACAACACCCCCCCACACACACACACACACCGTTTTTGAATGTTGTTGGTGAAAGTTTACTGTTTTTGTTCTGTTTCGCACATAAAAGCTCTGAAAATGATTTATTGCATGGTATCAAAAACAGTAGAAAATAAGGTTAAATATGCTTAATGTGTTTTCAAGTCAAAGCATGAAAAAAATCCATTAAGACCAAGGGTGTACTAATCATTTGAATAAGTGTGTGAGATGAGGCAATATAATAAATGCACAATCAAAAGGAGCAATTTATTGCAATTATGCAGGCTTTTTGAGGGCGCACTGAATAGTTCTTTGAAAATAATCTTGCATGCATAATGAGATATTAGAATCCTAATATGCTGTGTAGTTTTGTTAAATTCTCTTATTGCCTTGTTGGTGTTTGTCTCTAAAGAGTTGTGATTGTGTGTGTGTGTGTTTCTTTCTAAAGAGACATGATTGTATTGGACTACTCACATGTTCTCTTCCAACAGAACTTAGTGAGAGAAGCCTTTCTGTCTTTTCAAGCATGTTGCGTGTTTCTGTGTGTGTGTGCATGTGTGTGAGTGTGTGCGCGCGCACATGTATGTGTGGTAGGCTACTGACGTGTTTTTCCACCCGATCCAGGGAGAGGGAGCTAGAGATGTATGGCCCAAAGAAGAGAGGTCCTAAGCCCAAGACTCTACTGCTGAAGGTGAGCACACACACTCCTCTGTCTCTACCTGCTGAAGGTGAGCACACACACTCCTCTGTCTCTACCTGCTGAAGGTGAGCACACACACTCCTCTGTCTCTACCTGCTGAAGGTGAGCACACACACTCCTCTGTCTCTACCTGCTGAAGGTGATTCACACACCAGCTCTGACGCTGCCTGCCTCTGAACATTAGAAGTCAGTACAACAGAGCAATTTCCCAGAAATGTACTTTTTGTCACACCCATAACGTCAATGAAATGCCATGGTATTTGTATGATGTGAATGAATACAAATGATTAAGTTTCTTACATTTTTTGTTGTACAACCAAGAATAATGAGTGCTCAAATTTATTCCCATCATAGTCATACCATATTATGGCATTTTGTTGGCATCAGACAGTGGTGGCAGTGTAGTGGTTAAGGAACCAGGCTAGCATGCTAGAAGCCTGGAAATTGTGGGTTTGAATCCTGCCTCCCACTGTTGTGCCTTTGAACAAGGCACTTAACCCTCAGTTGCTCTAAGGGAGACTGGCCCTGATGTAATTGATAGTTAACAAATGAAGGTCACTTTGGATAAAAATGCATAAATGTAATGTAATGTAAAACAAGTTGATGTTCTGTGGAACTGGCCAGTAATAATACTCCATAATGAATCAAATAATGATAAAGCTCATCTATCACTCTCTATCTCTCTCTCTCTCTCTCTCTCTGGCAGGCTCGTGCCCAGGCTGGCGCTGGCCCCTCACGTATCCTACCTCTCCAGCAACAGCAGCCGCCTCCTAAACCTTCCTCCAGACCCCCCTCTTCATCTTCATCCTCCTTCCCCTCCCCCTCCTCCTCCTCCCTGTCCAATGCCAAGCTGCAGTCGGGCGCAGCACAGCACAAGCTGAAGAAAGACATCCACCGCTGCCACCGCATGTCCCGCCGCCCCCTGTCCCGCCCCGACCCTCTCTTTCAGCCAATGGGATCCTCCGCTCTTCTCTCCGCCCGCCCCCCCTCCTTCTCCGAAACAGTGCGCATCCTCAACCGCAAGGTCAAGCCCCGAGAGGTCAAGGTCAAGCCCGGGGAGGTTAAGGTCAAGCCCCGAGAGGTCAAGCGGGGTCGCATTATTCTCAACCTCAAGGTCATTGACAAACCAGGAAGTGGCAGCAAGACTCCAGCCAGTCCGAGGACTCAGGCTGTGCAGCCGAACGCGGTTCCGCAACGGAACCGGGTCATGGTGAAGAACCGCAGGTTTGGGGAGGCTCCATACCGGGCGCTCCAGACGCCGTTGAAGGTGCCAACGTTCCCTCTGCCCCCCAGGAGAACTCAGGGGACCCAGCAGCCTAACACAGATCCGACGCTTCCCCAGGCCAGCAGGCTGGGCACCACGGCTGCCAGCAGCTCCCTGGCTGCCCCTACCAGGCCCACACAGACAGATCCAGGTCCAACAGGACAAGGAAAGCCCAAAGATTCCTCCCCTGAAAACCAAGCCCCTGCCAGCTCCGACCAGTCCAGGTCCGACCCCTTCTCGCTGGCCCAAGCTCAGAACCCCTCCCTGAAGGCCCTGCGGGCATCCAGACACACGTCTGCCCAGCCGTTGGCGGTCCTGGGTCCCAAGGACACTCAGTACGCAGCGGGAGACTCTTCATCACCTTCCTCTTCCTCCTCCTCATCTTTAGACAACGGCGTCCAGATTCTCAACCTGTCTTTGATGCACAACGGCAGTAGGAGGAGTAGCCATGACGACGAGCTCCTTCACCACGGCCAGCTGCGTTGCCAGAACGACTTCTCCTCGGAGCCGCATCGCTGTGGCAACAGTGGAGGGGCGGGGCTTCAGGGCGGCGACCCAGACTGGCACCCGGAGATGACGGTGCGCTGCGCCAATGTGGTCGTCACTGACGTCACCACCAACCTGCTCACTGTCACCATCAAGGAGTTCTGCCAACCACACGACCACGCCACAGCAACGAGCCCCACCACACCTCCACCGCAAGCCATACTGCCCCCACAGGCCAGACCTTGAAACTGCACCCTCTACTGCCTCTGCTTGATGTGCTGGATACGACACATAGCGAGCCACTAGCAGAGACACACACACAAACACACACACACATAGAGATCCCCATTTTGCATGCAACTGAATGAAGAGCTTGTGTTCTGACTTTTGGTTAAACCCAGAGAGGTGCTAACTCGGCACCAATTAATCGCATACAAACACACACACACACAAACACACACACAGGATATTTTATAAGGTCTTAGAGAAAACCTCCAGTGCCTGGTGGAACCACACAGCTGCACAGGATTCCAATCATTCCCAGAATCCCTTGTGATGACATTCTTTTCTACAGTTACTGATTCCTGTAGAACATTTAGCTCCCTCCTGGAGATGGTGCCAGCCTATAGACACACACACACACACACACACACACACACACACACACACACAATGCCTTAATGAACCAATTAATGCACCAATATGCACACATACACACAAGGCTTACACCGCAAACACATAGAGAGAAGCATGCATACAACCCCAACCAAAACCAACCACTGTGCCCCCTCACATATATACAAGGCTGTTGATATCAGCAGGTGTGATTCCCTTACAGTGCTGCAGCAGCACCCAGAGAGCAGATAGCCAGAGAAACAGAGCCGTAATGGCACCTGCTACAGGCTGCAGCCTGTTTGCCGGTCTGACAGTTTCCTGAAATAGGCTGCAGTTTGCTGCTAGTGCAGGCGAGTCGAGGTCTGGCTCTTTGAGCCACAGCCTGGCAGTGTTGTTCCCTGAGCCCTGGGCTCTGATCAGGCTCAGAGCAGTGTGGCAGGTGTGCTGCATGACTGGCCCTCCAGGGGGCGCTGTCATTAATGACCTGCCCCCCATCTATAGCCCTGGCAGCAAGTCACTTAGCCAGCATATCCCACGGCTCCATCATCTCCCATGGTTCTCTGCTTCTACCCTCATTTGGAGTCCTGGCACATATTGAATTCCCATGGAGGCAAAGCAATCTGTTCCTCTGCTTTCACTGAGGTTATTTCCGCTCCTTTTTTCCCTTTTTATCTGTTGTTCTCTCTCTCTCTCTCTCTCTCTCTCTCTCTCTCTCTCTCTCTCTCTCTCTCTCTCTCTCTCTATCCCTGTGACGTGAGCAGTGGCCCACAAGAGCAGTTATTCTGCTGTTAACGGCATCAGAGCGTGAAGGCCCGCCAAAGAGCTGACTCACAGATTATTCCAGAGGATTCCAGGAGGGCTGTTCGTGTCAGGGTACGCTTGTGTGTTGCCCCGTTATCATGCTCTAGCCCCCACCCTCACCCACACACACACACTCACATTAACACACACACACACACACGCTGAACATTACACTAATTTTGTATTCCTTACCTTTACTTAGTCCTGTTTCCCTGGCCTTAGAGAGAAGGGGTGTAGGGAAGTGTTTAGATGGAGCCGATATTACAATAAGTCTTGCGTGGCTTCAGCAGTAGCCGAGAGCTTGGCTCTGCACAAAAATCAAATTATTACCCAGAGTTCCCTGGGTTCACTAGCGTGGAGGATGTTAAGAGTTGGTTTCTAATGTCTCCCTCTCCTGCTCTCTGTGCAAGGCTGTGTTCAATAAGTTATGGGGATAGTGGAAGAGATGTCAGCTCTGTTTTGGTACCCCTCTGTGTGTGTGTGTGTCTTAAGTATTCCTTTTGAAGTGCTGGATGGTAAAAGCTCCAGTAAGTTGTGGAAGTATATATTTTTAAAAGCGTGCTGCAAATTGCTCTTTCAGAGAGACATGTGGAGATGAAACATCGAACCCCCCCTCACCTTTTCTCATCACTTATTATCAGAGCAGGGAATCAGCCCCCATCCACACACACACACACACACACACAGATGGTCCCTGGAGAGCTTCATGTTCCTTTATTACATTTTGATCACACTTTGAGTTTGTTTTCATTTTTCTCAGAGGTTTCTCTCTCTTTCTCCCTCTCTCTATCTCTCTCCCTCTTCTCTCTGTTTATCTCTATATCCTTCTCTCTCCCATCTCTCTCTGCCTTGATCTCTAATCTCCCTCCCCCCCTCCTTGTTTCTCAGGTGTTAACTACCAGTGGCCGGGGGCCTAGTGGCATACTGTATGGTGCACCATCCAGTCAGCCTGCACATACACAAACACAGGCTCACGCGCAAGCACACACACACACACACACACACACACACACATCCTTCTGCCTTTTATCTCCTGCTCTTGCCATTGAATAATACAGACTATAGATTCACAGCATCTTTCCTCTCTTTTCTGAATGCTAGTCTGTTTTGTCATGCTTTGTTGTAGTCATTGAGTTGTTTGTGTTTGAGTGGAGTTTGGCAGGTGTATTGTTTTGCTGTGTGTGTGCACGTGCATGTGTAGACCCAGAGATCTAGGCCGGTGATCAGGATCAGGCCAGTGTAAGCTGGTTGAGCACCAGTGTCTGTGGTCTCCCAAGCCTCAATTAGCCTCGCTGTTCCTCTGATTTCTACAACACAAACAATGCTCTGCTTTCATTGGTTAAAGGTGTCGCGTTTGTCGGATTAATTTGTATAAAGTTGTGCAGCAACCTCTGACACGACAGACATACTCCAAACCGCTGCACCACCTTCCCAAGATGCTTTGCGTGACAATTCGCTGCGCTTCTTTGAAAATGAACTGAAATCACAACGAAATCATAACTCTATGTGTAAGAGCAACTCCAGAGCAACTCTGTGAGTGTTGGAGTAACTATGCCGATATCAGTTTTGGAGTAACTAGGTCATTGTAAGAAGACTTCTTTTGAAATGTCCACAGAGAAAAGCCAGGGAGGGGGTAGTGGGAAAATAATAGATATTGCTAGAAAGAGCAAGAATGTGTTCACAAGCCGCTTAGCATCACAAGCTGTACCCTTCACTTACAAACACACGCAGGCAGAATACAGAGTGAATAAAACAATATTCCATCATTATACACCAATATTGCATCAAGCATTTGAAGAAAGAAATAATTAACTCACAGCAATTGCACTTACCCAGTGATATAATCATTACATTGATTTTGGCCAGCTTCCATGTAAAGATTGATCACATTACACATAATTTCACAATTGATCCTCCCACTTCATCAATATAGCATTCATAGTCAGCTTGTTACACTGTTGGACAATAGAAGAACCTTCATATGATATAAGTTGCTACCATGATTTTACCAACTCCTTACCAGTATGTAAAGTCCTACCAAAAAACCTTACTGATGATTATTGCTGTGTTGACTGATGGTATAAAGTCACCCATGTGCAAATACAACACACAGATGAATTGTGTGGAATATTTGTGGACAGGCCTCGAGAGGGTCGGCCGTCTCAGAGAGGACCTCAGTGACTTCAATTCTCAGTGCCATTTCTACTATAGATTCTTTGCAGTGTCTTTTTAAAATGTTTTGTGCAGTGATATGATTTGATAATGCAGTACTGCTGCCTATTTCTGTACAAATTCTGTCATTGGAAATCAGGTAATTCTGTAAATAATACAATGTAAAACCTTTAATAACATGAAATCCAATGTGCCATATTTGTGTTTAGAGTGCAGTATGTGTTTGTAGAAGAGCTCTAGAATAGTTTGATTTGCTTGTTTTGTTGTTACTGTTGTTGTTTAAAGAGCCATTTGGAAACGAGCCTGTTTAGGTGAATGTGTGTACATCTGCTTTTGCCAGTTCAAACCCAGGGATCTCTGGACTTAAAACCCAACGTAAAGCACCTTAACAGCACTTCAAAGCCTTACCTGTGCTGCAGGTACAACAGTGATCTAATTTTGTAAAATATTCCTTGAATTTAGAAGGGCATTGTATTGTAAATATTCCTAAAACAAGTGTCTAATCTTAATTGTGTATATTGTTTATTTTGACACTTTATTTCATGTGTTTGTTTACATTTTGTAGTTCCAGGAAACCAGAAAACAATAAATCCAAAAAGCACTGCTTTTCAAAATCAATCAATAACCATTAATGTTAACCCCTAGATAACCCTTAGATAACCCTGGTGTGGCAGTCAATGTAGCGATCCAGACAAGCCAAAGGCTACACGCACTGAGTAAACCCTTATACAGTCTAAGAGTAAACCACAACGTGCACATAACAAATGTCTGAGGCTACGACTTGCCTCAGTGCCGTATGTAGATGGTAAGAGCTACTCACCATACTTTTAAAAAGAGAGCGGTGGATGAGCCAGTAAATTGTTACATTAGTGTAGACGCATGCGCCAGCGCCAGTATCATCTGGTGAGATATATGTTTCCGCAGCTAACAATTATTTCACTCAGGGATTGTCTCAATTACTCGTGCAATTAAAACTAATAGCAGTAGTTTGCAGCTGCAGCTGAGAAATGCTGATCGCATTTGTTTACACACTCTAACTGTGGGGCGTGGACACATGGCAGGTGGAGTGCAAGACGTTATATTAACCTTTGAGACCGACGACCGTGCTTCCCGAATTTACACCCATTCTTCTGTGTCAGATTACTCGCCGAGTTTTCGCCACACATATATCATACGTATATCACGTCAACCTGCACGACCTGAGCTTTCCAACGGTGTTTCACAAGAAAATTAGATTTGAATTCACATTGAAAATACTAATGTCAATACAGCTCTGTGTCATCTCAGATCTCTCTTCTCTGTGAAATATCACATGATACCTTAACTCAAATATCACACCTTATATGAGAATAAACACAAGAACCTACCGATTTCAATGCTGTAGCATTCATCTCTATGATTAGCAGTGCCCGAGTCATGGAATCACATCAAATGACTGCATCGTCTCCAACCCCCACCCCTCCCAGTCCCCACCACTAAATAATATATTTCCTTTTCCTTTTCTTTTATTTTCCCTTCTATCAAAAGTTGTTCTCGGACTTTGCTGTTCTCATATAGCCAAGGCTCATGCATAAATGTGATTTCACTGCAGTATGTCAGCAGGGCCCACAGGGTTAAATGTGATTTCACTGCAGTATGTCAGCAGGGCCCACAGGGTTAAATGTGATTTCACTGCAGTATGTCTATTTGCTTCCATTGTTTTCAGGCTGGGGAGCAGGTGGGGCATGAAAATTCCCCAAAATGGGGAATGACAGAAAAACCTTGAACCACTGAATATCACAACACACACACAAACATATACAAACATATACGCATATCACTGCTGAGATGTGATTCCATTTATTTACACACTCCAAGAATCCACAAACCTATTTCAATATGTTATTTATTTATTTATTTATTGGAGGTGGGGGGGGGCTCTCTCTCCAAGCTGACTACCCCCAGACAGATTTAATGCCCCTCTGTGTCCATAGTTGCCCAGTCACCATAGAGAGGCGTCAAAGAGGCCCCCCGGAGAACATTTTAATATTACAATCAATGTTTTGAAGGCCCAAAAGAATTTTCTTTCATAGGGCCCAACATTTCTAGCGGGTCCCCTGGCATTCAAACAGGTGGGCTGTGGACCACCACAACACCACAGCCAACATTTCCCTACCTTCACCTCATTAGTTCTCCTTGTTTTGGTAAACAGTGAATTGGAGACATCTGCAACATGGCATGATTGTGGCGTGATGTGCGTCTGTAGTTTAGTATAGTTAATTACTCTCAGGGTCCAGGATGTATGCCAAGGTGCATCCTCCTACAGCAGGTGCCTCAGCTAGACTTTGCTGCATGCTTAGTTTTCCTGCCTACAACTAACTGTCTACAAGAACACAGACAAGAACACAACACAGCGTTTTAGTGAGAAGTCACCATTTGTGTGTGTGTGTGAGGGGTGTGTGTGTATGGGGTGGGGTGGGGGGCATCACTCTGATGGTTGCACGTGCTGTGCCAAGATGTTTGTAGGCCAGGATCTTCACTATGAATAACAGAGATAAATGTTCTTCTTTATGTTTATACGTTATGCTTGTCTCTCGTGGTTCTGTTTGTAATATACAGGTAACATCTGGGTTCCTATTCTGAAAAATGCCTTTAAGATCCATTATAACATCATCTTCATGATTTCTGTGAAACACTACACTGAAGGATTTGGTTATTGCAGCCAGCAGACAGCCCTACTGCTGTCCTCTTTAGGCTGTGTGTGGGCTGGGCGCTTGGACTCAAATTGTTTGGGGTCTAAAGTGACTGTCTGTGGTGGGTATGTAATTCGGTGCTGGTCTCGGCTCTCTGTCTGTGCACAGTTAGTTCTCCAGCAGCGTTGAATCAACTCTCTCAACATTTGAGTTCCTCGAGTGAAGCAAAGTGAGGGATTTTATGCTAGTTGACTTGAGTTGGTTGTGTGTTGATCAGTAGTCAGAGTGGTATGGGAATGTTTTTTTTTCCCTAATGGAAATCTGTTCAAGTGAGAAGACTAATAGCTTTTGAACTTATTCTTGAACTTGAAGTGAATGACAGCTTGTCTATGCTATGTGTTTTATTATGTGTATATCATGTAAAATTGACCTAAATTATGTATTACGTAGCCTATTGCTTGACACATGAACCCAGATGTATATATGTACATGTCAAGTAGATATGGATAGCTCAAGGGTGACTGTTATTTCCATTTATGTGGTCCAAGAAAATGACAGTTGACAGAAAATGACAGTTTGACCTGGCCTAAATTAGATGGAAGAAGTTCTGCTTTTAGGACTTTTCTGGGTGACTTTCGTTCAAGTCTTCGGAAAGTTTTTTCACCAAAGCACGTTCTTGCCTGACCACTAAACGTAATAAGACCTACCATGCATTCTTGATAAATGATTTGATGCAGGCCTATGCCGATTGCCTCCGGTCACTGAATTACATTAATAAATGACTGCGGCAGCTCCTATGTAGTGCCCGTGGACGGCCACTGGGAGGCGTTCTAAATCCACTGGATACTGCGCGCTTAGTTTGGTTTAGTCGTATTGCACTCAAGCAAGTTAGCCCGGACTTGCCATCCTCATGTGACGTTTCAGCTTAATAGATTGTGCACAGATGTCCTATCTAACATCCACCGTTACTGAGTATACGTATACAAACCACACTCACCCTTTTACACACATACAGAGAGGGCGGGGGGGGGGGGGGTGGGGGGGGTGGAGCACATCTGTTCAGTCTGCTCGTCCAGTCGGCTGACTGTTTGGGCTGCCTAGTTGGGATTAAAAATCACTGACCTACTGCTGCCTTGCCTGATGCCGTCGCATTTCTAGGGTTATAATTCATAGACCTCCCTCTCTTTCTCATCCCTATCCTCCATCATAGATAAGATATTCCATGTTTTGTAATAAGCCAAATTATGTCCAGTTATTCAAAGATTTTCGTGTTCTATCCCTTTCTATGCTGTATGCAATAGTACAAGGTTGTAAAAGAAATTAAAATTTGGTATATTGTTCATCAGAAGTCTAAACAGGTGTCAGTGCAGTCAGCCTAATGGCCATCGAAAAAGATATGCTACCTTCATGCATTTTTCCACGTAGTACAAACACTCCAGTAAATCTCGCAATGGTACAGGGGCTCACGAATAACATCGTGGCAAACAGTCGTGAGACTACGTCCTCTCCTCCCTCTCTGCCGTATGGTTGGCTACTGGTAGAGTATCCCTCCCCCACTCTTCTCTCATGGTCCCAAAGGTAATTATCGGAAAGGAGGGGATGCTTAGCAACATACAAGGCACTAGGCGAGGAGAAGGAACCTTTAACGGACCTGCAGTTACCGTAATTTTACACTTTGGATAGATAATCGATACATTTGAAACCGTGTGTGTGACGCTATGCAAACGGACTGTTTGTATCTGCGACCAAAAGTGGTATGGTCGTAGCAGTACAAGCTTGGGCGACCACTTCATTTTGCGTGCTGGTTAATTTCATGTAGTCCTTATTTACGCACACTTTGTTTTCTAATAATTATTGATCGGTTTTAACCGCCACCCTGAAGTTCATTGTTGTTATTTTGGCCGCCGGTATGGTGGCCTTTATTGGAGCGGTCATCTGCATCATTGCTGCAGTTCACACTGGATCATCATCGGCCGCCGTGGCTCAGTCACTGGCCGACAACCAGTCACTGTCTCCGGACGCAGGCGCCCAAACTCTCGCCCCTGCGTCCGTGCCTGCGCGGGCCGGACCTGTGGACGCTCTCCACGGTCCTGAAGCCAACGGCGGCGAGCCAGGGAGCGTAGAGGCGCCGACCTTCTACACAGTCAGCGGTACCACCGGAGGCGGACCAGGAGGAGGGGAGCGGGTGATCAGCCGCCTCATCTGCACTCCAATCCCCGCCGGCGAGTGCAAGCCTAAAAACTTTCAGCAACAAGCGGACGACCCAACGCTGTACGCGGGCGAGGACTGGGGATACCTGCGCACCACAGCTGACGAGCTGCGGCAGACTGTGCTTCAGCAGAAAGACGAGATTCTCACCGACCAGCGGACCATTCGCGAGCTGACGGGGAAGCTAACGGAATGCGAGAGGGACATGGTGGTGGACGGGGGAAACCCGGAGAGAAGCGCGGGAATGTGGGCTGGCAAACGGGATGAGAAGGATGACTACATCATGGTGAGGGACGAGGCGCCATCTGAGATGGTCGCTTCCCGTGCCGTCCAGGAGCTGGAACAAGCCATCAATCAACTGAAGGGCCGCATTGAGAAACTGGAGGTGGGTATTGCGACGCTTGGTTGTGTGTGTGTGTGTGTGTGTGTGTGTGCGCGCGCGTGCGAGTGCGTGTGTATGTGTAGCCTCTTTAACTGCAGACCATGTGTGATGTCCCGCAAGTGGTTCGGATGTTGCCTGTCTGACTGCTGTTAAACCTAGTAACAAGGGCTTGGGGCAGCTCAGTTGTCCAACATGCTATGGCACGGAAAAACATTTACGCCTGCTTGAAGGGCTAGCACCAAAACCACTGTAAATATAGAAACAAGACCGCGCAGATAATGTTTTAAGAGTGAGCAGGATCAAATGTCCCATGAAGGGATGGCTATGTGAACTCCTGAACTTTTCTGGCGGGTGCTGGAACTCATCTGCATTTCTACACACGGAGTCCCTTCGGTGTGGACGCAGGTGATTAACTGCGCTGCGCTCAGCGCGGGACTCTGTTGCATTAGTCTGTGTGCTTCACCAGCAGTCAGGGAATACTCATACGGGGCCATGTTGTTGTTAACACCTGCAGCTCGTTACAGCACCTCTGCAGCGATTCAGATTTAGATTTGTGTTCAGGGATGCAAGCAATGTCCGATGTGGTCGCATTGCAAACTGTTGCTTATTATTTCGGAAATGGGAAATTTTTCATTACCTAACTGGATTTTGTTAAGATGAAACTCAACATCAAATGTGTATTGTTGTACCCTAACCGTGCCTTTAATCTGTCATTTAAACTATTATGGCATTTCAGAATTATTGTAGCCTAAATGTACTGTCCCTACACCAGTCATATTGTACCGCATCTCCGTCTCTCTCTCTCTCTCTCTCTCTCTCTCTCTCTCTCTCTCTCTATATATATATATATATATATATATATATATCGGACATTAGTTGCACATGCCTGTATCCATATAATACTAATTAGCATGCGATGAGTTTATGCAGATATTTCTCAGACAGGGCACAGTGTTATCCACATCTGCGCTCCACCATTGTTGTGAACATGTACATTAAGTTGGCGTTTTCTGCCCCCCATGTAGTCAGAGATGGGACCTCCAGCTCACAATCACACAAGCACAAGCCATAAGGCCGCACTGCTTCCGGCCAAGGGTCGGGTCTCTGGCGCCCCCAGTGGTCGTGCCAAAGACGCACCGCTGCAGGTGGACGAGCTGGAAATTGAACTGGAGAAAAAGATGCGGCTGCTGGAGGAGGAGAGGAAGGCTCTGCGCCAGGAAAGTCTCCGCCACAGAGAACACATCGACCAGGGCCTTAACAGCGTCCAGCAGAAAATCACAGGACTGGAGCAAGGTGAGAGAATGTGTGTGAGTGTTGCGCTGGGCCCTGGTGCAAATCTTCCCAGCAGGTCATGTGAATGTTGAGAATAAAACAAAATAAATGAAGTAATAGCGATTATCATCTTTACTCCCGGACAAAGTAGTAGGACATAGTAGTGTTGTATGGAATAGTGGAGTATAAATACCTATGTGTGTGTGTGTGTGTGTGGGTGTACCACCATGACTGTGTTGTGTGAGATAGTGGAGTATAAATAAATATATAAGTGAGTGTGTGTGTGTGTGTGTTGTGTGAGATAGTGGAGTATAAACATCAGTCAGGGGACCTCCTACCCATACCTACAGTACGCCCCTGGTGTGTGTGTGTGTGTGTGTAGGGATGTCCATACCTTCACCCCTGGTGTGTGTGTGTGTGTGTGTGTGTGTGTGTGTGTGTATGAGTTGTTCAGTAATAAAGATCCCAGAATATGATCCCATACCTATGCCCCTGGTGTGCGTGTGTGTGTGTATGTGTGTGCGTGTGTGTGTGTATGAGTTGTTCAGTAATAAAGAACCCAGAATATGATCCCATACCTATGCCCCTGGTGTGTGTGTGTGTGTGTGTATGTGTGTGTGTGTGTGTGTGTGTGTGTATGTGTGTGTATGAGTTGTTCAGTAATAAAGAACCCAGTATATGATCCCATACATATGCCCCTGGCGTGTGTGTGTGTGTGTGTAGGGATGTCCATACATATGCCCCTGGCGTGTGTGTGTGTGTGTGTAGGGATGTCCATACCTATGCCCCTGGTGTGTGTGTGTGTGTATGTGTGTGTGTATGTGTGTGCATATGTGTGTGTGTGTGTGTGTGTGTGTGTGTGTGTGTATGAGTTGTTCAGTAATAAAGAACCCAGAATATGATCCCATACATATGCCCCTGGTGTGTGTGTGTGTGTGTGTGTGTGTAGGGATGTCCATACCTATGCCCCTGGTGTGTGTGTGTGTGTGTGTGTGTGTGTAGGGATGTGAGGGGTTGGGGAGGAAAAGGAGAAGAAGATTCACAGTGTGGTGAGATTAGCAAGAACAAAGCAGAGGTCAGAGAGTAACAAGAGCTTAGAAAGAAGTGTGTGTATGTGTGTGTGTGTGTGTGTGTGTAGGGAGTGCTAAGAGATAGAGAGAGGGAGAGATTATAAATGGAGAGATGTGAGCTATAAAGGAGACAAAGCTGTTTTGTTCATTTGCAGGCATTGATTACTGGTGTGTATGTGTGTGTGTGTGTGTGTGTGTTGATATTTAATATTCTGAGAGGACTGTGTTACATAATGGCCTTCCTGCTGCTGAATACTCATCTCCGCATCTCATTTACTTGAATCATGTTTTTTCTCTCCTTCCGTTTCATCCACCTCTCCTTTCATCCTCGTCCCTCTCTCTCTCCCTCCCTTTCTCTGTCTCTCAAATTCAATGGGGCATGCCTCAGAAAGGCAGTGTTGCCATATCATACAATACAAACAATGCAATATGCAATGCAATGCAATATCTGTCTTAAAGGAAACAAACATCAAAAAAGTTGGCCTTAAATTAATACATCTACATAGAACAGAAGTCAACATAAATAAATGTCTAAATTAACCTGGGTGAAAACAGTTAACTTATAGCTTTAAAAGTATTTATGAAAATTATTCAAAATAAAATGAAAGGAAACTTTAAAGTACCCTAAGATTAAAGGAAACCTATAAAATTTAGTTAAAAGGAAACTTAAGTTTATGTATCTAAACATTAAGTATTCTAAGTATCTCTCTCTCTCTCTCTTACACACACACACACACACACACACACACACACACTAATTTGCTCTGCACACACACACACTCCTCAACACAGACATACTCATTACCTCTCTATCTTCCAAACACACATTTCCTTGTGTCACACGCACACACATACACAAACACACACACACACACACACACACACACACACACACACACACACACACACACACAATAACTCCCTGTCCTTGCTCCCCTGTCCCCCCAGGACACACAGAGCCAGTGTCGGCTGAGGGTTTCCAGCTGTCCTTCCCACAGAGCCACGGCAGCGGCAGCAGCACGGGCAGCGTCTCGGTGGCGTACGCGCTAGTGAGGTCATCCGTGCCCGCGCTCCACGCCCTCACCGTCTGCTTCTGGCTGCGCCCGCTGCACGCCCGCCTGGGCACCCCTCTCTCCTACGCTGTGCCCGGACAGCCCAACGAACTGGTGCTGCTGCAGGGCAAACACCAGCCGCTGGAGCTCATCGTCAACAACCAGGTGAGACTGGCTGTTGTGCACATACAGCGGGCACAGTTGGCACTCTCAGGGCACCCCACAGCACTCACAGCCTGTCAGATGGCAGATCATCTCTGGTTATATACAAGCTGTACTTTGTATAGTTTTTTAGTAGTTATCTCAAGTATGTCTAAGCAAATAATCCATCAGTCTGTCTATCTCTCTCTCTATTTGTCTATCTATCTATCTATCTATCTACATGTATCTCTCCATCTATCTGTCCATATACTGTCTCTGTCTACTTATCTATATATCCTATATATGTTATCATTATGTTATCTGAAATATAATTAGGCTCCCATAAACACCATTTAATAGCACTTCCTTCATTTGAAATGGCTGTTTGCAAAGACTGGCTTCATTTTAATCTGATGTGTGTAGTTGGCTCATTACATCAGTTGATATATCATATGTGTTTCTCTATGACTGTAATCAATTTTCTGTCCCCCCCCCTTAGGTGGCGCCGTTGCCCCTTAATGTGTCTGTAGGCAGTTGGCAGCACATCTGCGTGAGTTGGCACAGGAAGGGGGGGCAGTGGAGGGTCTACCAGGGGGGCAAGCTGAGTGGTGAGGGGCAGGGGGTGGCACCAGGACACGCCATCCGCCCAGGAGGGGCCCTCATTCTGGGCCAAGAGCAGGTGAGGCACCAGGGTTACTCAAAGGTCAGATAACTAATCTGGAGGTTTTAAACTAGTGCTGGTTAATTGTGAGAGAAGAGAGAGTCGCTGAAGTGATTTTTTTATCCGTTTATTTTTTAAAGTGCATTTACACATATCCAGTAGAATCCAGAAAATATAGCGTTTTGAAAAATCTCCACATCAGAGGCCATTTTAAAAAATGTCTGTTTAAGATGGCTAAAACACTGTTTATGTGTAAACAAAAAAACAAAAAAAAAATATGTATAAATGTGTAAACAGGGTCTTAGTGAGAACATTCTGTTTTACTGTAAAACTGATAGTTCCAGTCTTTGATTATGGTTGGTTGAAACATGCTCAATGCCGTTTTCTATGGTGCAGCTATATTGAGGTTGCAGGTTCAAACCCCTCCACCTCTGCCTGACCCCATTGAGGTGTCCTTGAGAAAGATACTGAACCCCAAATTGCTCCCAGTGACAAGTTGGCATCTTGCATGGCAGCCTATGCCACCGGTGTGTGAATGTGAGGCATACATTGTAAAGCACTTTGCTTTTAAGTGTTCGTAGGAGTAGAAAAGCGCTATATAAATGCAGCCCATTTACCATTCAGCTGGGGGAAATATATTTCTTGGCGGAGGAATTATTATCTATGAAACCATGCCACGTTAATGTGGCAGCAACCATTTCAGAAGAATAATCCACTGGAGGCATATGCTGTTTTTACCACAGCTAAGGGGGTTTAAACAGCTCCTCTCAGCCGTAGTAAAACCAGCATAGTCTCTCGTGGTTTATTGCTTACGTAGCCTGCTTTAGTTAGGCTTGTGCTTTGTATGTGACGTAGAACACTGACTGTTTATCAGTTAATATCAAGAATATAATACCCTGAAAGATCCTTCAGAATGACAGGCTTCTTTAAATGTTTTGCCTAAACGGATTTCACATTGGATCCTTCTTTTTGGATCATCCTGCTAACAACTACAAAGAGAGAGCTGAGAGTGTCTCATGGGGCTACTCTTTCTTCTCAGCCTCATTCCTCTGTCTGTCTCATGGGGCCACACATGCATCACTTCACCCTCTGGCTCTCCCGCTCTCTTGTTCCCTCTCTCTCTCTCTCTCTCTCGCCCTCTCAAATTCAAATTCAAAGAAGCGTTATTGACATGACAGTGAAGCAGTGTTGCATACAATAATAAGCATACAACAATACAGACACATTCAATATCTGAATCAAAAAGGTGAAACAAGTGGTGAAACAAAAAGAAGAAATGACATGGCCTAAAATAGCCTTTGAAAAATGAAATCTTTTTCTCTGTCCCTGTAGGATATAGTGGGAGGAGGCTTTGATGCCAGCCAAGCTCTAGAGGGAGAGATGTCTCAGCTGAACCTGTGGGACCGCACTCTGAGGCCGGCTGAGGTGTCAGGCCTTGCCCACTGCACCAAGGGCATCTTGGGAAACGTAGTCCCCTGGAGAGAGCAGGAGCTGGAGGTCTACGGAGGGGCCACCAGGGTGCCCGGCGAGCCTTGTGCCACCAAGCACACCAGTGCCAAGCAGTAAAGAGGTACCAATTAGGCTGGCATCAGGCTCGGGCATGCCAGAGAAACTGGACTTGGCAGGCTAGGTCACAGTTGTTGTGCTGTGCTGTGTCAGTGCTGCTTTCCAGACAACTTAAAAGTCAGAAGTCAGGGTTCTGTTCTAGAGTTACCATAGAGTTTACAAGTACTTTGGTATTTCATTCGATTGTACATTTTCCCAGTGGGAAATCCTAATTCTTCTCTTCCGAGTTCATCTGAAACAAAATTGGGAGGTATATCTGATTTACAACTTGTCTGGAAAGCAGTTTATTATGGTGGGGAAAAGAGGAATAGTGAAGCCAATGCTCCCACATGGTTTTGATCATCATTTAGAGTTGGCTTTCTTCTACTGTCATCCTTAACATCATTTGTGGGAATTGAGTTTCATCTTTCTCTTTCTGTTTTTGTACTCATGTTGATGCTTTTCAGACGTAACAGACGTCAGCTTTGGAGTAACGTGACAGTGGATTCCCAGATGGGATTGTTATTATTTACAGGTTTAAAGGTGTTTGTTTTTTATTGTTTTTCTTTTTTTACAATATATGATCAATTCAGCACAACAGCACAACTTATTTGGTGTTACTTAATTGCTTGTTAAGCACAGTTTTATACAGTTGTCAATGGAGGCTTTTGTTTTCTGATAAGTTCTATATCATGTGTTTTTCTACCTGTAGATAAGATATGGCATATAGCTAGAGGGAGGGGAGGGGTTGTCCAATTCATTTATCTGCCAAATGTTTCAAATTTCGAAATTTGGTGATTAACTTTGGGTTGAAAAAAAAAAACTACTGAGGCGGGAATGTGCCCTGGCAGTGAACAACAGTGCAGCTCTCTGAGGCCATCATCCCTTCAGCGTGCACACACACACACACACACACACACACACACACACACACATACGCAACATAAGCCTCTTTAGAGAGGACCTGTGATCTGTGAGTAGCCTCACAAACAGCCTCCTTCCTATAGAGATGAACAGCTGCTTCAGAGCAGGTTCCCTTGGATCACCCCTAGATTGTGTTCCACTGTAAAGATGAACAACCACTGCCTGAGATAAGAACATCTATGTGCTCACTGGCAGGTTTAATGCCAGAGAGAAAAGAAGCCATAGCCAAGTTTCAACTAGCAAAAAGTCATTCCAAACATGCCCATACAGGCCCATTTACAATATTTTAATATATGCCCATTTACAATATTTCATACAGGCCCATTTACAATATTTTAAGGAGAAGGAAGAAAGTCATACATTCCCCTTGTGACACAACCAAACATTTGCTGTTTCATTAGAAACTATTGTTTGTCATTTTTACCTATTAATGCTACTATGTGGTGATTTCTACTTTTTAACAATCAAAAGAGAAATAGCACACCAATAGAGGAACATGATGAGAAGAGATGTCCAAAATACCTTGAAGCTCCATGCTGTTTGCATGCAAGACACCTAGAGCTGGCCTAGCTCCATATGGGAACCAAATTGTCTATTTTATGACCAATCAAAGTGCAAGACTGCGTGGGAATGTCATGTGGTTGTGATCACAAAGCTCCTTCATAAATGAACACGCCAACTTTTGGAAAATTAGCTTGTTTGATTATGGGTGCTAGGCTGGTCATTGCACACAAAGAGAGGAGAAGGGAATGGATCCTCTTCTAACTCTGGACAGTCTGCAAACAAGCCAGTTTCCCAACATGTTGACATGTTTCCATAAAACCTGACGTTTTCCGCGTAGTATTTTAGTATGTTTCCTGCAGTCAAGTTCAGTTAATTTATAATTAAGTTAAATTAATTAATATTTATATTAAATTAATTAATATATTAAATTAACTATAATTAAATTATACTATAAGTTTAAATCATGAGTGGTGTGAATTGTGAACATGCTAAACTGTGGACTGCAGATACACTTGTACAGTGTGCAGGATGTTTTGTTCATCTGTAGCCAATAAGCAAAGCAACAAGCAATTCATCACCTGTGCTTAAAACAATGGGAAATTCTGTGTCTGAACTTAAAGTAATTTTCAGAGGCATTGTAAATCAGCTCCTTCAATTAGATGAATAATCAAATTCATTTCAATACACAGATGGTGTGTTTTGGTTGTTGCTTTGGTCTTTGGGGCTCAATTTGGTGTATTTGATGGCTGTAGGCATGTGCGTGTGTGTGTGTGTGTGTGTGTGTGTGTGTGTGTGTGTGTGTGTGTGTGTGTGTGTGCATAAACATTCCTACAATGCCAATCTGTTAGACTTTTTACTAATCTTGACTGGTCATATGATGGTTATGTGTCATTTTATCATAAAGTGTAATCACAAAGCCAGCGTTATGGGATTCTGACCTGACAGCTAACATGATTTTAACATTAAGCCAGTGCAATAACCTGCTGAATGTCTCTGACTTTTGTACTCTTATACTTTACTGAAACTGAATGATAAAAGAGAGTAACTCTACTTCAGAATGATGAATCCAATATCTGTCCTGTTTTAAATGTATGCTAAAGCACATTTAATCTTTTTACTCTTCTGAATCATTTCTGTCTTTTACGCTGACCAATGTGAATGTTATCATAAAGTGCATCAATGTGCGTGTCTGATCTACACTGCATATCGTGTTTGTATGCTACTGAAATATTTATCTGTGTATTTAAAACAATACCCCTGAAAATACATTCCAGCCTGGACCTGACATGGCTCAGGGCCTGGAGAGTTGGCCCCATCTCAGACTCACAGCTCCTCTCTGGATAGAGACAGGACTGAAAAGGACTGAAAGTGCCTAACAAAGAGGAAAGACACCCTCCACATCTCTCTCTGTCTCTCTCTCTTTAACTGGGTGGACATATCTTAGTTCATCATTTAATATCCATCTACCTGACTGTCTGGACAGAAGTAGTAGGAGGAGCTGTCCTGCTGTGTCATGGGTCTTGTTGTGCCTGTTGTTGTGTTCTGGTGAGGTTAGTGTTTGCCCTCACAAGGTTCATGTGCATCTGCCAAGCTTATGATGTTGGGCCTCTCACAGGCCACCTGATTAGCATTGTAAAGTTCTTATGGAGTCTTTAGAATGGAGCTGCCCTTTGCTTATGCCTGCTCAACCATGCAGCTTGTGGATGATTTCTGCATCTCAATATTGTTTTTTTTTTTGTTTTCTTTGTTTGTGGTTGTAGTGTTTATTATTGATTATTATTATTTTTTGTGTTTCTTGTTGTCCCTCTTTCTTTGGATCTGTCTCTTTGGGACATGAGCAAATATTAAACTGTAATGGTCATGAATAAACAGTCACTTCAAAGAGCTGTGGGTTTCACTGCTGTCTCTCTCACTCATTTCAATCTGGAATATTGGAATCTCTCTCTCTCTCTCTGTCTGTCCCTATACCTCTATCTCTCTCTGTCCCCATTCCTCTCTCTTTCTTTCTCTCTATCTGTTCTTATTCCTCTCCTCCTCCCTCTCTGTCTCTATTCCTTTCTCTCTCTCTCTTTCTATTTCTCCCTCTCTCTCTGTCCCTATTCCTCCCTCTCTTTCTCTCTCTCTCTCTCTCTCTGTCTCTATTCCTCCCTCTCTCTTATCTTATTCCTCTGTCTACCTCACTTTCTCTCTGTACCTTTTCTTCCCTCTCTCTGTCCCTATTCATTCCTCTCTTTCTCTCTCCCTCTCTCTGTCTATTCATCTCTTTCTTTCTCTCTGTCTCTATTCCTCACTGTCAGTGCATGTGTGTGCTTGTGTATGTGTGTGTGTGAGAGAGATAGATCTTAAATCAGGACACAGGTGTCAATCTAATGATCAGAAGGATTACAAATTATGGAGTTGTCTCTTGGTCAAAGGCTGTCACATCTTCTTGCCATTTACACACAACACAAACCCTCGCTTCTTGTGATATCAATGATGCTTTTGTGTCAGTTAATGTGTAGTGTGTGGGTATGTGTCTGTCTGTCTGTCAGCAGGTATGAGGATTTGTGTGTGTGTGTGTGTGTGTAAGCTCTGTATACAACACATCCTTGCAAAAGCTCAATAAAGTAAGCCTATCTTTTGTTAAGAGTTTCTGTTGCATGGCTGACCCTGTTCACAAGGCAAGTATATCCAGCACTAACTGAGGTCAGACTGGGAACCCCAAGCAAACGCCATCCACATTAACCTAGAAGCCCACATTAGAAACAGCCACACACGCATGAGGACATACTGGCAGGTGTGCATGCAGTAGAGGCTTGACAGATTGTTCAACTGAAACACACACACTCAGGGGAACCTGCAGTCATTTGTTGTCAGAATACTGGATCCAATGTCTCAATTTGATGGGGATGAACTTTCCTGTCTACACTGTTACCTTAAACCAGCAGCAATATTTTGCCCTGGCTTTTGCAAACTGACTCTGCTATTTTTTGTCAGTCGTTTTGGTTAATCTCTCAGATCAGAATTCTCACAAGTACTTCCATGTCACAACCTCCACGTCATAGTCACTTGTGCACATCATAAAAGCAAATCTTTATTTAAAACCAACACCACATACCATGTTAGGCTACATTATATCATGCATGCATTATAGTGGAGACATGGCCTACTGGTTAGGGCTTCAGGCTTGTAACCAAGGGGTTGCTGGTTCTGATCCCCAACCAGTAGACCATGGCTGCTGTGCCCTTGAGCAAGGCACCTAACCCCTCACTGTTTCCTGGGCAATGCTACAGCAGGCAGCCAACAGCTTAGTGTTTACTTTGCTGTGTGTTTCACCTATTCATGACTGGGTTAAAAGCAGAGACCAAATTTCCCTCACAAGTATAGATGGTGATGATGATGATTATTATTATTATTATACGTTACATTATACTATGCTGATATTTTTGTTCAAATGTTAATTTATAATGAGAAATAGCACTCAAGTGCAATAGCAGATCTAGAGTAACAATATCATCTTTCTGTATGTATTACCATGTGGATGATATGTCAATGAAAAAATGAAAAAAAATGTCTTAAACCTATAGTTATGTGAATTAATTGCAACAGACACGCATGTATAGATTCAGCAACCCTATGAGGCAGTCACTGATTGTGTCCATTTGTCCATTTGTGGGTGATTATTGAGTGGGTGGTCCCAGTGTAGTGGTTTAGCTGAAGCCATGGTATATTGCACAGGATGTATTTTGCCCCCCCCCCCCCCCTTGTCTCTTCTTATTGATCTGAAGCACAGCCTTCTTCTTCCTCTTCCAAGACTACAGACTACTCTTCATCAGCGGCCCATGCCTGTGGGGACACACAGTAATTAGTGGCAGGTCTCTGGGGATGTAGTGATATAGACCATTAGCCAACTGCACAAAAAATGGGGGAAAAAATGCTGTGTGTGTGTGTGTATGTATCTGTGTGTCTGTGTATCTGTATGTGTGTGTGTGTGTGTGTGTATGTGTGTATCTGTGTGTGTGTGTGTATGTATCTGTGTGTGTGTATCTGTGTGTGTGTGTGTGTGTGTGTATGTATCTGTGTGTGTGTGTATCTGTGTGTGTGTGTGTGTGTGTGTGTGTGTGTGTGTGTGTGTGTGTGTGTGTGTATCTGTGTGTGTGTGTGTATCTGTGTGTGTGTGTGTGTGTGTGTGTGTGTGTGTGTGTGTGTGTGTATGTGTATGTATCTGTGTGTGTGTGTGTCTGTATCTGTGTGTGTGTGTGCCACTGTGCCCCCCCCCCCCCCCACACACACACACCTATCTGTTTGACCCGTTACATTTACATTAACATTATATTTACATTTACTCATTTACTCATTGACAGCTCATGCCTTCATCAGAAAAATAAAATAATCAAGGCGAAAGAACTACAGTGTGTCCATTACGTAATCTAGACCCTACAGAGGATTAGTTTTCACTCAAGGAAAACCTAAGGATGCCTGAAAAGAGTCTGGTTCTTAGAGGCGTTACAGAATATGCCATCAGAAGAGCTGGGCCTTCAAGAGGTTTTTGAAGACAGAGGGTCATGAAAACATCTCTGCATTGTCAGTGTCTTCTGTGCACGTTACAGCCAACAGCAAGCAGATCCAAGCTTCACGTTTATTCCACCTCCACACTCTGCTCTCTCTCTCTCTCTTTCTTTCTCTCTCACACACACACAGCTACAGAGTGAAAGAAATTCAAAATAAAACGCAGTGTTACATAAGAGTCCCCAAAAGCAATGGAAACTGTCTATCATATGACAGTGTGCCCTCATGATAAACACAAAAGGTGAAGTCTAAAGCTAGACACTTCTAGCTGTCCTACAGCATAATAATAATAATAATAATAATAATAATAATAATAATAATAATAATAATAATAATAACAACATTATTCTTAGTATTCTTTTATTATTATTATTATTATTATTATTTGTATTATTATTATTATTATTATTATTATTATTATTATTATTAGACTATAGGCTTATGCTCAGTGCGTTACACCCCAACCCCTCCTCACACCAACACATTTGAACTGCTTCACTCGCTTGAAATCCTTCTGCAGTTGTAGTAATTTCCGGAGAGATTAGGTAGGCTATGTTTACTCCATGTCAGTGTGTCAAGAAATGAATAATCTCCGCTAATCCACAGTGGTAGTTTGTCAAACCATGGATGATGTAGCCTATACCGTGATCTTATAATTATAAAATAATATGATGGTTGTGTCTAACCCAGGATAGGCAACACATTCTACCTATCCATTTGTTGACCAAATTTGACCACATCCGGAAAACGGAAGTCACGTGCTCAGGTCCGTCTTTTCACTGTTGCTATGGCCGGCTTGTGTCTCCATGTCAACTACAGGGATAACTAACTTGTTTGTAGCAGAAGAGCCGCTAGTTAGGTAAGAAGCCCCCCTCATAAAATTGCATATTTTGCACAAAATTGCATATAATACACTGCACACACTGACTTCTGTTCCGCTGTTATAGACGTGTGATGACAGGGGAGGGTTTGATGCAACTGTCCAGTTTTGGAAGCTAACATTGGATGCTAAAAACAATGGCTGTGCAGGCTAGCCAAGCTATCGTAGCTAACTAGCTGGCGGTTTGTTTGCAACGAAGTTTTGAGGAACGTAGATAAGTGTCTAACGTTACCTTGAGCCTGCTATTTTGACAGTACATCGTCGATGTCCTCGCTAACTATCATACGTTTGCTGTACACTGTACCATCCGTTGGATAGGTCAGCATTAGCTAACGGTCAATATTACTCGGAGATGCAATTCGTCAGTTTCAGTTAGCAGGACAGTTAGCTGATATTGATTCCGACTTAGGCGAACATTTAATTATGTACGTGCGCATTGGAATTGAGGCTTTTTTCTGTGCGATGCGTTAACATTACTTGTAACTTAAACAACGTGTCTCATGCAATGTTAGCTTATTAGTTTTCGAAAAGGATAAGATAGGCTAATCAATGGCTCGCAGCTTGCCACTGACTTAGCCCGTTGGGGATATCCAGTGAATACCGTCAATGTGTTGGACTTTTGCAATTGTTGTCCTAAGATGTCAGCATAACCATCGTGCGATGATTATGTTGGTGCAAATTGTCAATGTGAAGCATAACGTTATGCTACTAGTGTCGGTCGGTGGGTGCTATCAGTCATCACATGCCAGAGGTATGATATTCCAGTTGGGACAAAACTTGAAACTGTGTTGTGTACTGTACATGTACTGTACTTTTTTCATGCAGAGAAACAGGGAGATGGCAGAGACAGGCGACAGTAAGAAGGAAGAAGCCGACTACAAGAGACTACACAGCTTTCCTCTTATAAGGGTGAGTGCGCGTGTGTGTGGAAGTCTATGTAGAGAGAGAGAGAACATGTCCGAGGATGGGTACATGTATAGTTTATATGTGTGTGTGTGTCTGCGCATGTGCGCGCATGCATGAGAGAGAGAGACAAATAATGACTTGTGTCTGTTTTGTGCAGCACACAGACATGCCAGAGGAGATGAGAGTGGAGACCATGGAGCTGTGCGTCACTGCCTGTGAGAAGTTTGCCACCAACAACGAGGTGTGTGTGTATGTGTGCATGTGTGCGTGCACTATACCAGGTGTGGACAAACTTTTTTGTTTGTGGGCTACATAAATCTAAGCTGCTATTTTTCTAGCTCATGCTCTGGCCCATCCATAACATGGGATTTCCCATCAGCATTCTGACACTTAAAGTGATAGTTTGGAGTAATATCAACCATTTTCTGTTGCACACGTATGCAGAGTGGTGTTTGTACTGGAAGGAGAATGACAGAATTTGAAACAATTCAATTCAATTATAATTGTACCCCTCCATGGCAAAAGCAGTCACATTGACCAATTTTTTACTCTGCCATAAAAGATAAAAAAAACAAAATAAGCTTTCAAATGGTACCTAGGCTATATCAATAATATTGACCCCAAATTACGGAGAGGGCGTTCAAAGATGTTATAAGTCAGTAAAAGGAAAAAATAGAGAATTATGGCTGTGGAGTTCACTACCATTGTGACACTGTGTCCTTTTGTTTGGGTGCAGCTTTTCTGAACATTATGGCTATGAAGTCATTCTGACCTGTGAACTCTTCTGCCTAATGTTTTCTACCTTGCTAGTAGTCTAGAATAGGTAATTTACAATAGAATTGTCTGCACTGTGGTCTCACAGTGTCCTGGCTCCAAGATGTATAAATAAATAAAGTGGGGACAACCTCCTAGACCTCCTAGACACTGATCCAGACTTTCTATGTGGCACTGAAGGCAGAGATGAACTCTCTGCTGTATTTTGTTTGGTCCTCAGGTGGTGTTAAAACAAAAGTATCTGCAGACATAAACATAATCCAGAGGAATTTAAACATAATCCTAAAGGGAATTTAAACATAATCCTGAGGAATTTGATTATAATCCCAAACGGCACGGTGGTCCTTGTCTCAACTGTTGTCTGGGGAGCCAAGGTGGTTCCAGCCACACCTGCTGTTGTGGGAGCAGTAGAAGCGGAAGGCCTCATCATCAGCTAAACTGTGGTGGGAGATGAAGTTATTCATCATCATCATCAGCTAAACTGTGGTGGGAGATGAAGTTATTCATCATCATCATCAGCTAAACTGTGGTGGGAGATGAAGTTATTCTCTGTACCACTGCAGGTGTCGTGCTGACTGCCAATATGGCT
>JAIFZK010000002.1:700000-765000 GCA_027481765.1 Tenualosa thibaudeaui
GTGAGAGAGAGAGAGAGACAGCATGAGCTACTGGAAGTGTTTGCTTTGTGTATGTGCTGTTATGTTCCATTCCTTTTAACAATGCATCCCAGCCTGTGTGTCTGTCTCCAGTTCTCCCTCTTTCACTCTTTCCTCACCACTTCATCTCTTACCCATTCTCTTGTCATCTCTCTCTCCCTCTCCCTCCCTCTCTCTCCTTCCTCTCCCCCCCTCACTCTTAGGGTGTTTTTCTCTCCCTCTGGCGCACATTGTGTGTCTCTAGGCTCACACCATCTGTCACATTTTCTTTTCTTTCTCTTTTTTTTCTTTACTGGTTTGCTCTGTCTTTTTTCTGTCTTTTTTTCACTTCCTCCCTCTTTTTGCTATTCCCCGGAAGCCTCTCGGTTCTGCCTTGATCTCTTCAGTCTGACACCTAATCTGACCCCCCCCCCCTAATCTGACACACACACACACAACCCTTCCCATGTCACCATGTCCTCTCGCTCATCACAGATGTCACAGGAATTTTCCTGAGATTCTGAGTGTAAATACTTGAATACCATTGTATTAAAGAAAAATCCTTCCTTTTTCACACTCTAGAGAATGCATTAATATTAGCTTTGTTCGTATATTTTGTAAGAAAAGGGCTCAACATTTCAAAGAATGCTTTGTTTTTTAATAAACAAGAACGCTGCAACTGTGCAGCCATGACCAAACTCCCGTTCCCAAGTTTGCCGCACCCTTTATAACACTGTTATAAAATATATAGTAATTATACTGTAACCCAACACCCAGATTTGCCCCAACCTCTATAAAATTGCTATAACATCTTGTGTAACCTCTTGAGGTTATTTTTAGTACATCACCACTGTAGAATGACAATGAATGTTAGCCATTGTTGTTGCTGCGTATGAATGTTCCATTATGCTGGTTAAACCAGACATTTCGCAAATGAGTGTGTATGTGCCGTGTTGATTATTGACACTGGTATTGACCAGTGGAAACCTGACTTTTGAAGCTGTTGTCCGAACTGCTGTTGTCCGAGCTATCAGAACTGGACCTAATATATGTCAGTTGGCTCCAACTCACCCAGTGTCAGTACTGTAAGAATATTTGTCTTACAGAACGGTTTCCATCTCATAACACACAAATAAAGTGCCCCATAATGTTCCCATCACCTGCTTTGTTTGTTTGTTTGTTAGTCAAAAGATTGTTTGACTTGCCAATTCATTCCACCATTCAGGTGCTTCAAAAGAAAAGAGTCTCCTGAGACCTGGCATTAGTAGTCATCCAACACAACCAGCAGTCTTTGGTTGAGCAAAGTGGTGTAGAAAGAGCAGAAGACTGGATCACGTCTTTCACATTTCTATTGATGTATTTAGACGCTCAGACAGTTTTATCCAAAGCAACTAACATTCAATCACCAGCACAATAACATTAAAATAAGATGGTCCTGAATGCCAGTGGGAGTTGAAATGTGGAATAGGACACCAGTGCTGAGAAACACAAGTGGAGCGACCTTAACCCTGACCCAAGGGTCATCTGCAACAGGTTTCACAGCACATGCAGGGAGCCCAAAGGTGAATTAGTACAATAATCAAGTGTCAGAAGGACCATATCCTGTAAGAAGCTGAGTTGAAAACTAGATAAGATCTGGCCCTAATATTGTACAATCTACACATCTACAAGACTTGGTGACTGAAGAAGCAAATCTGTCATCACCTGTGACAACCAGATTTTGTGCAGATCTAGTTAGAGTCGGTGAGAATGAATCAAACCTCACATGAAGAGAAAGAGTTTGACAGTGTGTGTATCTGTGTGTGTGTGTGTGTATGTGTGTGTGTGTGTGACTGTGTCTGTCTGTGTGTGTGTGTGTGTGTGTGTTTGTGAAAATAGTAGGGGGCAGTGTTGAGCCCACCCTAGGGCAGGATGTCAGATGACTAATTAATAGCCTTCAGCTAAGGCCAGAAGGTTGCCAGGAACTACCCTGTGTGTGTGTGTGTGTATGTATGATGTCATTGCGCCAAGCTTGCTCTAACTTCTGAGTAGAAGATGTTCTGAATAAAAAGATAACTTGATATGACAAGCCTTCACAGTGAACTTCCTTCACACCAGATTTTGTGCGGCAATGGCTTAGTTAGGAATTTAGTCTGGTCAAAGCTTACTGAGGAGAATTAGTTCTGCTTTTTTGAAAAGTTGACAACAGAGACCTATGAATTGAAATTCTGTCTAATCCATATCAAAACAAAAACTGATAGTTAAACAAAAGAAACTCACAGGCAGGTGAAAAAAGGAAAGGCAAGTGGTAGGAATGTCTGTAGAGTGTAGAGTGTACAAAGATTGTCCATCAGTCACAAAGCTTCCCTCCACACAGCATGAAGAGCTTGTGCAGTCCAGGACTGAAATACCCTGCCAACGCTTCTCTGGGCGTGGAGAACATACAGCAGTGATCAATCTTGTGACCCTGCAAAGGTCAGCAGTGATCAATCTTGTGACCCTGCAAAGGTCAGCAGTGATCAATCTTGTGACCCCGCAAAGGTCACCAGTGATCAATCTTGTGATCCTGCAAAGGTCAACGTGTGGTAATAGCTGCCTGGAAGAACAGGTCAAGAGAAAACTTATTCAACAGATTCACTAAGAAGTTAGGAAGTTAGAGATACTTCAAAATAGTGAACTATTTGACCTGTTAGTTTAATTAGAAGTTTATCGTGTATAAATATGTATTTTGTGTGTGTGTCAGTTTATGTGTGTAGAAGTGCTTAAATGTGAGCCATGCTATAGAAGCTTGCCTCTCCCTGCCTACACAGCTCAGCTCAGTTAGGTGGAAGTGGGTAGTGAGATGAACAGGGTGAATGCTCCACAGAGAAAGAAAGATGAAGAGAGAGAGAAAGAGAGAGGGAAAGAGACAGACAGACAGATAGATATAGCGTATTTGAAATTACATGTTTTGTTCAATTCCATCAATTTTCAATGCAGGAAAAAAATCAGTGTGATGAGTGTTTTGAGTGTCAATTTCAGTGTCAATTTTTCAGTGTGTGTCAAATTGCAATGTAATTGTAAATTGTAATTATATCCTTTCATTAAAAAATATGTAATCTATCATTTTGCTTTAATAACTTCACACTTTTATGCTTCCATACACGTGTGCAGTCTAACAGGCTGTTGGATGGAGTCCACACACTCTTCCTGTCCTTTTTGTCTTGGCTTTTCATGCCTGTAGTCAGGCACTGCTTTACTCATGCAATCACACAGCAAACTCATGCATTCACTTATCAAACTCATGCATTCACTCAGCAAACTCATGCAATCACACAGCAAACTCATGCATTCACTTATCAAACTCATGCATTCACTTATCAAACTCATGCAATCACACAACAAACTCATGCAATCACACAGCAAACTCATGCATTCACTTATCAAACTCATGCATTCACTTATCAAACTCATGCATTCACTTATCAAACTCATGCTTTCACTTATCAAACTCATGCATTCACTTATAAAACTCATGCATTCACTTATCAAACTCATGCTTTCATTCTGCAAACTCATGCATTAACGCTACAAAGTCATGCATTCACTTATCAAACTCATGCTTTCATTCTGAAAACCATGTGTATGAGCTATGTGTGTGTGTGTGTGTGTGTGTGTGTGTGTGTGACAGTTAATTACCACAGATTTGTCATGAGTGCATTCATGCTGCAAAGTCATGCATTCACGCTGCAAGCTCATGCATTCTCAGCAAACTCATGCATTCACTCAGCAAACTCATGCATTCACTCAGCAAACTCATGCATTCACTTATCAAACTCATGCTTTCATTCTGCAAACGCATGCATTCACGCTGCAAACTCATGCATTCACTTATCAAACTCATGCATTCACACAGCAAGCTCATGCATTCACTTATCAAACTCATGCATTCACACAGCAAACTCATGCATTCACTTATCAAACTCATGCAATCACACAACAAACTCATGCAATCACACAGCAAACTCATGCATTCACTTATCAAACTCATGCATTCACTTATCAAACTCATGCATTCACTTATAAAACTCATGCATTCACTTATCAAACTCATGCTTTCATTCTGCAAACTCATGCATTAACGCTACAAAGTCATGCATTCACTTATCAAACTCATGCTTTCATTCTGAAAACCATGTGTATGAGCTATGTGTGTGTGTGTGTGTGTGTGTGTGTGTGTGACAGTTAATTACCACAGATTTGTCATGAGTGCTGCAAACTCATGCATTCATGCTGCAAAGTCATGCATTCACGCTGCAAGCTCATGCATTCTCAGCAAACTCATGCATTCACTCAGCAAACTCATGCATTCACTCAGCAAACTCATGTATTCACTTATCAAACTCATGTTTTCATTCTGCAAACTCATGCATTCACTCTGAAAACCATGTGTATGAGCTATGTGTGTGTGTGTGTGTGTGGACTTAGCCAGTCAATTACCACAGATTTGTCATGAGTGAATTATTAGGATGCCAAATGTCACAGTAAAGGCATTTTGTTTCTGTGCAGAATCTCTCTCTCTCTCAGCATAAGAGTAATCTCCATTACTTGGCTGCAAGTGATTTTAGGCTTAAGGTTGTTTCTTATTTTTTTCTCATTATCTTTTTGCTCATTCCTTCTCTCTCTGATCCTTTCACTCGTTCCTTGTCCAGACAAATGTTCTTCATTTTGTTCTCCTTTTCTATCCCTCTTTTTATGTCTGTCTTCCTGTCTTTCTTTTCTAACCAGAGACAGACTTCTTGATGGACAAATAGTGGGGATTACACAAGCTCTCAAAGAGAGAGAGAGAGAGAGAAAGAAGAGGAGGAGGAAGAAGAGGAGAAGGAGGGGCAGAAAAATGAGTGAGAGAGGTAGAGCAAGAGGGAAGGTATGAAAGAGATGGAAAGAGGTGGAAAGGATTTGGAGCGATGGAGACAGAGAGAGGTAGGCAGAGGGAAAGGGGAGTAAGGGAGGGAGGGAGAGAGCGAGGGTGAAGAATTAGAGAGAGAATGGGGGTGGAGGGAGAGAAAGTGGATGGGGAATGAGGGAAGAAGAGAGGATGTATAGAGATGATGGGGGAGATAAAATGGAGTGAGGGAGGGAAAAAGGGAGAGAGAATATAAAGAAAGAGAGAAGATGGGGAGAGAGAGAGGATAGTGAGAAACAAAAGATGTAGAGAGAGAGAGTGAAGAGAGAGAAAGAAAGAGATGATAGAGGGGGGTGGGAAGAGAGAGGGAGAGGGAGAAGGGGGGAGTGAGGAAGGGAGAAAGAGAGAGAGGGAGGGAGAGAGAGAGTGAGAGTTTTATAAGAGAAAGGGAGGAGAAGAGCAGTAGTCATTCCACAGAGAACGTTACACATGTCCAGAAATGGGATTAATATTATGTAACAGTACAGCCGTGTGTGAGTGTGTGAGAGTGTGTATGTGTGTGTGTCTCTTTGTGTGTGTGTGTGTGTGTGTGTGTGTGTGTGTGTGTGTGTGTGTATGTGTGTGTCTCTTTGTGTGTGTGTGTGATAGGATGATAGGAGGCACTGGCAAATTCATTTTTACCCACTAGAGGAGTGGAGATCATTTTTATGCCTCTTTCCCAACTTTTGCGTGCACACACACACACACACACACAAACACACACACACATGCAGACACACATGCACACAGAGACTCTCTCTCTCTCTCTCTCTCTCTCTCACACACACACACACACACAGACTTTCTGCTCCTGTCAGAATTCCTGATTTCTGCACTCTTTCTGACACACACAAACTCTCATAAACACAGGGACACACACATCAAATATTCAAAGCCTTGGTATGTGTGTGCAACAGCGGGAGTGTGCATGTGTGTGTGTGTGTGTGTGTGTCTGTCTGTGTGTGTGTGTGTGTGTGTGTATGAGTGAGTCAATCTTCAAAGATTTTTGACTTTCTTTAGTACTGGCCCACGCTCACTTCATGCACACACACACACACACACACACACACACACACATAAATACGCATAAATTCACTATACAGACACCCACAGGTAAAACATTCCCTAGTTTTCTTTCTCTCTCTCTCTCTCTCTCTCTCTCTCTCTCTCTCTCTCTTTCTGTTTGTCACACACATATGAGTGTCCACAGAATGAAGATATTTACATGGATTGGATTGGCTATTTAAATTTCTTCATTAATGAGAATCACTTTATCTTGTACTATGTAGTCAAGTGTTCTTACTCACAGACAGCTATTCTTATACCAGTGAGACTTGGCATACATCAGCAGCAGCAGCAGCACTGCTGATGTCCATGCAGCTTTACAATCTATGGAAGTCCTATATGGGACAACAATGGCTGATCATGTGACATTTGCCATGACATCTGAGGTCAAAAGCCTTCCTCGGTTGACTCATAAAGTGAACAGTGGCTACAGGGCCAATCTGGACTGGTCAAAACTGGTGAATCTTTCATCATATTATATTCAAACTGATGTATGTTGAGGAACATTTGTATATCCTGTGATGCTATTATGTGTTCAGATGTGGGTTGTAAGGACATCTCTCATTGTAAAGCCCTTTGTGACATGTATCACTGTATTGTGGAAGCTGTGTATGAGGCCAGTAAGCCATACTGTAGTTACACTGGAAAACCTCCTAACATCAAGCCAGGATGGAATAGATATGTGGCAGCTCACCAGGCAGAAGCTAAGGAGGCTTTTATGTCATGGGTACAGGCAGGCAGGTAGACCCAGGAATGGACCTGTTCTGGAGTATAAAAAGCTTCCTAATGCTAGGTATGCTAATCGTTATATTGACAAGCCAGAACAGGCCATGAGAGCAGATGCTATAGCTGGCAAACCTCTATGTAATTCTATGTTATTGGCTCCTGTTTTCCAGTTCTCTATCTGTCAGGACAAGTGTTGGGTATCTGTAAGAAAACAAAATACCAGGGTCACTACATTACAGACCAAATATCTGGTGATGATGATATATATATAGGCAGTGTTGTATGTTATATGCCCAAGCTGACATTTTGGCAAGGAAATGCCATATGTGTTCAGATGTAAAAATCTTTTTAAAGCATACTGTACTTCACTGTACACTGCCCCCTTCTGGGCAAAGTTTAAAAAGACAAGTTTACAGAAGTTTACAGGCTTGCTATAATGACTGTTTAAGGATCCTACTCAGGAGACCAAGGTGCTGTAGCGTTAGTGCCCTGTTCTGGAATGTAGTCGTCAGCATTGCTGAGGAACCTCATGTATAAATCTATCTGTCGCTTGTCACAGAACAACATTGTAACTTTGCTGACTAATCAGCTACAGTGGAATTTGGTACCAGTCACCAATGTGGAGAGACTGGTACTGGTATGCGTGTTTTTTATAAGAATATTGTGGTTTGCTTGTTTTGTCATTGGACGTATGTAGATGGCATGCTCTTGGACCCTAAGTCCAATCATAATGATGATGATGGCACACACACATCCATACACACACATTAATTCACTCACTGTCTACACACACAGGTGCGATATTCCCTCATTTTCTCTCTCTCTACACACACAGGTCAAGATGTACAAGCACACACTTGCAGTATCAACTCCTCATATACATAAATATTAATATAATAGCTGGTTTGCAACATTTGCAGCATACACTCTTAAACCTCTGACTGTGTTTATGTAGACCATGTCTATCTTGTTTATCAAGTGTGTGTGTATGTGTGTGTGTGTGTGTGTGTGTGTTGCCAACCTTAGGAGAGGTGTACACATGAATATAAGTAGCCAAGCAGGTGGATTGTCTGCAGAAACTCCTTTAATGGTTAGAAGAGAACCTTCTCATAAACAGAGCAATACACTTGGACAGCTCCTTCACTCTCCCACTGTGCATCCACTTTGATAAGTGTGTGTGTGTGTGTGTGTGTGTGTGTGTGTGTGTGTGTGTGTGTAAAAGAGAGAACGAGAGCGAGAGGGAGGGAGAGGGAGAGTGAAATTGAAAGTCACATGAAAGCAAGTAGGACACATCCATTTTTTAAAACATGCTTTAATTTAGTTGCGTCTGGCACCAGTGCTTTGAAAGGGAATTCACATGGAGGGTATGCATAATTTCTTATTACTGCACACACACACACACACACACACACACACACACAGAGAGAGACATATATGTGTGCGCGCACACACACACACACAGACATATATGCGTACACACACACACACACACACACACACACACACACAGACATATATGCGTACGCACACACACACACACACACACACACACACACACACACACACACACACACACACACACATACACTAACAGAGCCCTGCAGAGCACTGCTACATGGTGCAAAACTCCAGATATCCAATGAGTTTCTTGTTCAGATGAATCGGTGTGAACCTTTAGTGTGAGGATGTCAGTGTGTTTGTGTGTGTGTGTGTGTGTCTGTGTGTGTGTGAATGATGATGTGCAAGTGGGACAGAGATTTATGGCAGATACATAAAAGAGAAGAGCAATATACAGGAATAGAGAGAGAGATGGAGAGAAAGAAAGAGGGCTGGTGAAGTGAAAGAGTGAGTGATGCATTCAGGATGAATATTTGATCCTGGTTGCTTCAGTGCGATGTGGGTCCTGCAATATTAATATGTAACAGTATGGGAGAGTGCAATATAGACACACAGCTGTTAAGTCACTCACTCACACACACACACACACACACACACACACACACACACACACACACACACACACATACACATTGTTTCTTGTTCTCACACACCTCAATTCAGAAAGAGTGTCACATCAGCAGTCAGAAGGCACAGAGGTCTCTCTCACCAGATGCCTGCTCAACCCCTATACACAGCTCCTCTACCCCTATAGGAGTCAACCCATATACACACCTCCTCCACCCTATAGGAGTCAACCCCTATACACAGCTCCTCTACCCCTATAGGAGTCAACCCCTACATACACCTCCTCTATCCCCTATAGGAGTCAACCCTTATACACAGCTCCTCTACCCCTATAGGAGTCAACCCCTATACACACCCCCTCTATCCCCTATAGGAGTCAACCCCTATACAAAGCTCCTCTACCCCTATAGGAGTCAACCCTTATACACACTTCAATCCATCCCTTTACACAGCTACATTCACACACATGAGGAGTCGACTACTTTGCACAGGTCCGTTCAGACACAAAAAGGAGGCATACACCTCCTCGAGTCTTCATAGGGAGTCTCCATCTTTGAGTGTGAACACACAGCTCTCCTGCTCCTCTATTCAGATGCATGAGGCCAAGCGAGACAATAGTCTCACCTCCTTACCAAGGAAATGAACAGTTTTGGAAACAGTTTTGGAAAATTTGGTACAACCAAGACCAAAGACCTAATGCTAATGGGGGCAAGCGAACTCAGTTCAGCTTCAGGTTAACTTACCCACAAAAGTTAAGTTCTGTAATGCACAATGGTCTTAAGTTTTGACTGTCTTGAAATTGTCTTCTGTGAAAATGAATGGGATACGCTGTTACTCTGTGTAGTAATTAGAGTTTGTGCATGGCCGACTCATCTCTCAACACATTGCTCCTGGCGAGTTGCCTGTCATATGAAGGCAACTAGATCCTGTGGAGACGGATGGAGCACAGAGGTACAGATCATGATGACAAACTTCCAGGCATTTTGTTATGTGAAGAGCTGAGTTAGGGTTTCTTGGCAGAGGGGTGGTAGGTGGACCCACTCCAGTGACCTGTCAGTGATGGTGGGGGAGATGGATGGCTCTATCACAGATTAGGTGAGTTAGGAGGCACTGTCCTCTCTGTTGGGTCCACTGGTGTGTTACAGGAAGGCTATGTCGGGCGTCATACTGAAGCAGGGTAGCAGTGTGTGTGTGTAGACCTCATCAGGGCAGATCTAGTCCACGTGTGTGTAATTTCAGGGTTTGGAACTTGTAGACTGATATATTGGTATTCAGACACAGTAACCTGGCAACCTCAGCTCACTGTATTCTGTTTGATGTTACCCAGCGACAGGGCAACACGAGGAGGAGAAGAATGCAATCAGTAAAAGAGAGAGAGAAAGAGAGGGGGAGAGAAAGGGAGAGAGGGAAAGAGAGTTTTAGAGAGTGGGTGAGTGACTGATACATATACAGACTGTGATTTTGAGCAGGAGAAATATTGCATCAGAAAATCTAAAGGGCGTCATGCTTGTCAGTGACATTACATGCTGTTCTGTGTTTATGTCAGACTCACATGTGTTCTGTTGCAGAAGCCCATCTGTAGAAAAATCCATTCGTGTTCCTTAGCTTCCATCAGGGGGGCCAGACCCCATAACCACCCACCGAACCCAGTCCTCAGACCCTATACCCCACATCCCACAACCACAGCCCCTTACAAACCTCCATTTGTGATTCATGCTAATACACTAATTGAAGTTATAGCAAGCCAGAATATAAAGAACAGGAAACTGAAAAAGCTGTTGTAGTTTCTGTGTTGAATGAGTTTTGTCAACTTTGAGTTTCTATCCAAAAATTCTGTTAACTTGTTGCAACATTTGCAACCATATTTGTTGCGAGCATACCCCACCCAACCTTCATACCCCATATCTAATACAGTCTTCCTTTCTTTGAATCCAGTCTCCACATGCAGTCATTCTGTCAGTGCCAATACCCAGTGCCAATCTTTAATGCCGGTCCCCAGTCGTCACACTCATTCGTCATGCCTAGGACCTGTGCCCAGGCCTGGCTGGCATTGTGAGCAGGAGGGCTGGCATGAGGTGGGCAGCTGGCTCCTCGCCCAGGGCGGATATGGCTACAGCTCCTGGTCTGGGGGTGGAGTGGTGGAGAATGTGGAGGCTGGCATTTATTTTTGCACTCCGCCCACTCTCATCTCCTCACCCACTCTCTCTCTTTCTCTCTCTCTCCCTCCTTCATTTCCTTTATCTGTTTATCTTCACTCTTTCTCTATCTCTTACTTTATATGCTTTCTTTTCCTCTCTCTTTCTCTCTCTCCCTTTCGGTCCCTTCCTGATCCCTCCTTCCTCGTAATTCTCTCCTTCTGTGTGTTTCTGGGGTGATGGGTGGGTAGTTGGCAGTGGGCTTCTTTCTCTCTGTCTCTCTTTCTCTCCTCTTTCTCTCTCTCCTCTCTCTCTCTCTCTGGCAGGTGATTTCTCCTCCTCTCCATTTCTCTCTGGTCCTCTGCTTCATCTCTCTGCAGGTGAACCTCTTTCATCTCAGCAGTTCTGAACTCACACACACACACACACACACACTTACTCACACTCCCATGGAAGGACAGATGATGGGTAAATAAAGGGATGGAAAAACAAACAAACAAACAAAACAAATAAAGGAAGCCCATAACCTGGAAGGCCCTTCTCTTGTCTCTGTTTTCCATTCTCAGCTCCCTGTTATTGGCTTGCAGTTTCCAATGTGAGGATATGGAGATGAGCAAGAGATAGACAGATAAAGAGAGACAATGTATACAGCTTAATATTACACCTTTTGGTGCAGTTTGCGTAGCCAAAGTCATCCCAGCCCTGGTCCAGCCCAGGACTCAACCCCACGACCTCAGAGGAGTCCATTGACTAAGAGGCTCTTGAGATGTCAGGAGGGGGTTTTACTATTGTTCTGAACTCACAGCTAAGCTAGCTGCTAATTTAGTTTACCTAACCTAAGTAGACACTTCAAAGTCCCACCATGTGTAGAAGACTCATTGTTGACGCTGCCTTTCAAACAGTGTAGAGATGGGGGTAAATGGGGAATATATGACAGAACTGCCAGGCTGCCAGGCCCTCCCCTTCAAATTTGTAAACACAACTGATGCAACTCTCCACAGTGTGTGTGTGTGTGTGTGTGTGTGTGTGTGTGTGTGTGTGTGTATGTGCGTCATCACATTACAACTTTCCACAAATGTAGAATACATCACCATCCTTCTTACATCACATTACACTAGATACCACACAGAAGCCGTATCTTGTATGACATCACGCTGAGGTCATGACCCTGGCTGTGTATGTCATTTCCTCCTTCCTCTAAGCCCTACCCACCACTCTCTTGTCTCTCTCTAATCTCTAACAGGGCAGAGAGATCAGGTTCAATCGAAATTGTGTGTGTTTGTATGTATGTGTGTGTCTGTGCATGAGTGTATGTGTGCATGTATGTTTGTATGTGTGTGTGTGTTTGTATGTGTGTGTGGGTTTGTATGTATGTGTGTGTGCGTGTGTGTATGTGTGCGTGTGTGTTTGTAAGTGTGTGTGTGTTTGTATGTGTGTGTCTTAAAATGTTTGCAGATGATCTTTGTCAGGATTGCCTGTGTGGGCATTTTATATTCCTCATCCCCCATTACAAACAAACACACACACACACACACACACACGCACACAAACACACACACACGCAGACACACACACACACACACACACACACACACACACACACACACACACACAGACACACACACACAGAGATCAGACAAATCTTACAATATCCTCTCTGCGGAGAGTCATCCCTGCCTCTCACCGGTTGACTTCCCTGTAATAAATTCCATCCTTAGAGGTGTGTGACCAACTTCATGTGAGACTCATGCCAGCCATTGCAGGACCAACTCCTTCCTTTAAGAGGCTCTGCAACTGACCTCTTCTCACCATGGCTCTTCCACCCCCTGACACCGTCATGTTACCCCTCTCACTCCCTGACACCGTCATGTTACCCCTCTCACCCCCTGACACCGTAGAAATATAGAAATATAATTGAACTTAAATGAAAAATGTAATTATTAAAATATTTTGTGTAATGTGTTCTCTGCACTGTGTCTATGCTGTTTCACATTATTATTCATAAATGTGTGATAACCTCGCACATCTTTTGTTCAAATTTTGTAAACAACACACATATGTAAATAAATAAACAACAAAGATATAGCAGCCGGATGGATGGTACCTCACTCAAGCATACAGGACCATGTGTGTGTGTGCGTGTGTGTGTATGTGTGTGTGTATGTGTGTGTGTGTGTGTTTGTGTGTGTGTGTGTTTGGATTTATTTGCATGCATGGTAGTGAGTCATTCTATTTGGCTTCACTTCAGAACAAACCAACCTAACAGGTCCTGGCAATAACAAATGCATGTTGTAGACCACCCCCCCCCCCACCCCACCCCCCGCCAACACACACACACACACACACACACACACATATGCGCACACACACACACACACATTTCAAATTTATTTGAACATATATATGGGGAATTTTTACATTAAAATTTTAAAATTTCAACCTCTTTTGTGAGCTTAATCCTGATGATGAGCTTAATCCATTTTTCCTGGTGAAGCAGGACAACTCTCTATCACATCTCCTATGTTTATCATGCAAACAAAACCTCTGACACACAGATTTTTTAACACTACAGAAGTGCATTATTGTGTGAAATGTACACAGAGAAACATTGTGTCTTGCAGAGACATAACAATGTCTCTCTTGTTTGCAGGGGGTCAAACCAGCACCTACAAAGAGGCCTTTAGAAACATCTGTTAATAAGCATCTGTTATTTGAGCAGGGGGAATGCAATAGAATATAAGACTATGGCAAACAGTCAGAGTGAATGTAATATTAGAATACAAGGCTACGGCAAAAATTTTAGTTCACTCATTATTGAGTGTGGGTAAAGTTAGGCTTTCCATTTCTTCTCTGCATTTTGTCTTTAATTTGGATTATAACAAGCCCTGGTGGTCACATGCAAACCCTGGAGCTGACACACACACACACACACACACACACACATTTTAAGCAAACGCATGGGGAATCTGTTTTATCAATCTGTATCTGTATCAGGTATCCATCTTCTCTGGTGGAGCAGGACAGGTCTCTATCGCCCCCTACTGTTAAATAATCAAAATCATATAAACCAAAAGCTCTGACGTCAGCAGAACCGCTACTGCCTGCTATAAAACATCACTTTTGTCCTGTCAGTACATTTCCTGCTTTCTGCCAGAAGTCGTAGACTGAGGACAAAGAGAAAACTGCAGGCCTGCTAACTTTATTGCCACATGACAATGTTAGTGGTATTTGTTAACAGCGTACACAGAGAGAGAGAGGGAGAGAAAGAGAAAGAGAGAGGTAGGGAGAGAGAGAGGCCTCCAAAGGTTGTTCCAAATGGTAGATGGTTGGAGGTTATGCATTGTTTTAATCATAAATCTGTGATGGTCTCTCACATCATTTATTTTTCTTAATCCGATATTGATCTTTATCAGGTAGCTTTATCAGGTTCTTGTATTACAAAAGTCAGTTGATAAATATCTGCTTGCCTTTTGTGAGTGAAGCAGGACAGCTCTCTATCGCCCTCTACTGTGTCTATCGTCAAAATCATCCAAACAAGAAGCTCTAACATGCAGATTTCTGTACACAACAGTACAATTGTATTTTTGTAAATTTTGTGTTTGTACAGGGAATTAAATCAGCTTCTCTGTTGTTTATTAGGCAGTCAGAGAAAAACCAGCATCTACATAGAAGTCCATAGGAACAGAGTAGGCCTAGGATATATTATGACAAGCTGACGTGGACATCTATACCCAAAACAAACTGCATACTAAAGCATTGTCCCAAACTGGGGTCCGCAGCATGTTGCCAGGGGGTCTGTGAAAAAGTTTGCTACAAAGTACAAACTTGTCTTATGGGGAGAAAAACGTACCATTTTTTTGAGAATATTTAATTATCATCTTGGTAATAAATTATTATTAAATATGTGCACTTACTCCCCTGGACTGTGCTCACCCCTGGTTGGCAATCACTGCTCTAAAGAACCAAACATAATAAACATCAGAGCAGAATAAACATAAACGTTATTTGAACAGCAGGGGGCGATACAATACAATACAGTCTACGGCAAAACTCTGATGTGCGGCACTAGAGTCAGAGAAACTGAAAGTTGTTATTCAGCTGGACTCTTGAGCCGACGAAAAGGTAGGCAACTTTCCAGTTCTGCTTGCCATTTAGTCTTGGCTATGTCACATGTATCCAAAGATACTTGTAAACATAATAGCCACAGTACCCAATACCTATCCTTTACACTTAGCACATATAGCAATAAAGCTTGCCGAACCCTAAACACCTCGCACAGGTGAGGACATATTTTCACACAAACTTCTTTGTTCTTTGTTCCTTACACCCGTCCATCTCCCGAGAATATAAACACCATCAAGTGTGGGCAATGATATTCTGATCATAAAGAGAACTGATGACTGAGACAATTATTATTTTGGTGTTCTGTGTTTTGCTATTTCCGGGTTACGATAACTTATGTAATTTAATATTTTATACTAACAAGAATGTGCATTTGTTAAAAGCATCATACAGCAATTTTGTGCAGTCTGCAGAGGAGTCACACCAGACTCTGTTTCTCAGTTTCTTTCTGTTGTTCACCACTTTATAAGATGGAGGAACTATTTGTTTCCCAACAAAACATTACATATTTTCCTTCTCCTCTGGATCACTGGGCCATCAATGACTTTGCTGGTGTATGGCTGTTTTGTTTGTTTGAGTGTATGATCTGTATTGCCCGTAAATGAAGACATTAGTAAAGTTTGGCATAAACAAAGAAACATTTCTCTTCTCCTCTCTCTTCATCATGCCACACCTATCATATCTGGATAGGCTGTTCCTCACTAGTGAGGCCCACCCCTACATTTTTAGAACCAGTGAATGACCAGAGTGTGTCAGTAGCTCGCTTTTTTCTAATATACATATCGGATTTATTGAGTTGTGCACAATTGAAAGAAATGTCATAAAAATATCAATACATCAATATATTTAAATAGAAAAGGAGACATTGTTGCTATGATGACAGACATAGGAAGCTCAATCATTGTACCTGATCTGTTGACATACAGTGCTGCTCATAAGTTTACATACCCTGACAAAATGTTTTGTTTCTTGGCTATTTCTCAGAGAAAATGAATGATAACACAAAGTGTTTTCTTTCACTCTTGGATAGTGGTTGGCCATAGGCATTTATTTGTGAAACATTTTAAATTTTGGTTTCATCAATCCACATTACTTTCTCCCAGAATGTTTGGGGTTTATCTCTGTGCAGTGTAGCATATTTGAGGTGGGATTCTTTGTGGCATTTGCTCTTTCTTCTGGCAACTCTACCATGCAGCCCATTTTTCTTTAAGTACCTTCTTACAGTACTGCTTGAGACATCCACATGACATTGTTTGTGGGAGAGTTGAATTTCACCTGATGTTATTTGAGGCTTTTTCTTCGCATCTTCTTTCTTCACTTTTTCTTTCTCTTGCAGTTGTGAGGGAAATTTAGCTTGGTCTACCAGACTGTGGTTTGATGTCTACCTTTTTTCTTAATTTGTGATTAACGTCTGAACAGTGCTGACTGCCTTTATCAACTGTTTGGCAATTTTCTTATATCCCTTCCCTGATTGGTACAGTTGTACTACCATTTCCTGCAGATCTTTTGGCAATTCCTTTGCTTTTCCCAAGACATCAGCACAACACCACATGAGGGATACAAGGGTTTCTCAAGAGTTCAGCAATTCACTGACTTTTATACACACCCACTAATTACAAGCTAACAGATCGCAGGTGAAGATAGTTACCTTTAATAGCCATTCAATCCCATTTGTGTCAAGTTGTGTGCAGGTTATCAGGCCAAATTACAAGGGTATGTAAACTTTTGATCAGGGTTATTTGGATAGTTTCTGTTGTCATTGTGGTTTAAAAAGAGTAAACACAAATGTTTCACAATAAATGCCTATGGCCAACCACTATCCAAAAGTGGAAGAAAACATTTTGTGTTATCATTCATTTTCTCTGAGAAATAGCCAAGAAACAAACCATTTTGTCAGGGTATGTAAACTTATGAGCAGCACTGTATGTTGCAGAGCTTCCATATCCACATTTTTGTGTCATCTAGGTCAAATCTTTTCAGCACGCTATTTTTTGTATTTATTGACTGAAAATTTCAACATTAGTCGTATGTTTTAACAGATCCTTCTGATGCTCATTTCGAGAATGTTTTTTTCTCTCTTGTTGCATTCAGGGTCTCCCACACACTGTTATAACTTGGAAGGAGAACTCAAAGCATGAGTAAAAGAAGGAGGAAACGGCGATACTCCAGAGAGAGGGAGGAGGAGGAGGAGGAGGAGGAGGAGGAAGAACAAGCAGGCCTCTCTTCTCAAGTCAAACCTAATCAGAAGAAGAAATGCCTGAGTACTGGTACGTTTACATTTAGTCTGATTTGTGGTCGTATGTGTTTTATGGTGTATTGATATAGTGTCTGTAATTCCATTTTGGTTAGAAAAAATAATCACGCCAATATTTTGTATTTAACCTGTATTTAGGTTTTTCTGACATATAAGTTGATGTTGTGTTGTAGAGTAGTATGTAATGACAGCATGTGTGATGTTGGTCAAATAGAGGTCATGAAATAATCTAAGTTGACATTGTGTTGTAGAGGAGTGTGTAATGACAGCATGTGTGATGGTCAAATAGAGGTCATGAAATCTAAGTTGACGTTGTGTTGTAGAGTAGTGTGTAATTACAGCATGAGTGATGTTGGTCAAATAGAGGTTGACCATGTTTTTTATGAAAGTGTTCCATAGGACCAGATGCTCTGACCTGTACCCCATGTTTTTTACTGTTAGATAGATACTGGGGATACTTTAATGATCCAGAAGAAATGTAAACATCCTGTAGCTTGTAAGACACAAACTTACTGTTGTTGGTGTTGTTATTGTTGTATTATGAGTAGACAAGGCAGGAGTTGAGGAATGGACGAGCCAGATTAGAATCACACTGTACCTTTAAGAAGACCCTCCATAGCAATTCTAACATTAGAATGACAGACCGCACCTTTAGAATTATTAAGAGTGCTGTCTACAGTTAGCACCATGGTGGTGATACCTTAAGCGCTTAGGACCGTTTAATCCAGTGTTTGTGGTGTGTGTGTGTGTGTGTGTCTCCAGACGTGAAAGGCTCTGATCCAGAAGGAAAGAGAAGGTGCAGAGGACCTCAAGTGGGTGTGTATCTGTGTGACTCTGACAGGTCAGTTGTATGGTAAAAATATATTATTTGAAAATAGCATGTTACTTCTAACATCTCAAAGTTTTGTTGTTTAATGCTGTGAATGTGATTTGTTTGTACAAAAAGAAAGCACAATGAAACATCTTGTGTATGTGTTGTATTGTGTATTGTGTATTGTATGAGTCAGAGTCATATAATGGCCATGTCATCAGAGATTCAGGAAACATTCAATTTAAATGCTAACTTTCCTGACAGCTGTGCCACTAGCCTATATTTTAAATAGCCTATATTTCTGCTTGTGTCTATGATTATTACAAATGAATTCAGGATTAATTGGAGCATAGTGTAAGAATATTGTGGTGGTGTTTTGTTGTTGACACCTTAGGGGTGTGTCTGTGATTCTGTCTCTGATCCAGATCGATACCAGAGGAGGCAGAGATCCATGAAAAACTCAGATCTTCCCTGAAGAGGAAGTTTCAGCATCTGGTTGAGGGAGTACCAAATGAAGGAGAAAGCAGACACCTCCATGAGATCTACACAGAGCTCTACATCACAGCAGCGGGAGGAGGATGGGTCAATGATGAACATGAGATCAGACAGATAGAGAGAGCGTCCTGGGAAAAAGCAGCACAAGGCAGACCAATCAAATGCAGAGACATCTTCCACCAATTCAGTGATCATTGTAGAAAAGGAAGGGTTAGAAACAGAGGTCTTAGCATCAGAGGTTGCTTTCACAAACAACACAAACACATCAGGACAGTGCTGACAAAGGGAGTGGCTGGCATTGGAAAAACAGTCTCGGTTCAGAAGTTCATTCTGGACTGGGCTGAAGAAAAAGCCAATCAGGATGTCCACTTCCTGTTTCCTCTTCCTTTCCGTGAGCTGAACCTGATGAAGTCCAAGAAACTCAGTCTGGTGGAGTTTCTTCAACACTTTTTCCAAGAAATAAACACCTCAAGAATCTTCACCACTTCAAATTCCAAAATTTTATTCATCTTTGATGGTCTGGATGAGTGCCGACTTCCTCTAGATTTCCACTCCAATCTGAGATGTGGCAATGTGACAGAGCCAGTCTCAGTGGATGCTCTGCTGACAAACCTCATCAAGGGGGATTTGTTACCTTCTGCTCTCCTCTGGATCACCACCCGACCAGCAGCAGCCAATCTGATCCCTGCTGAGTATGTGGACCAGGTAACAGAAATAAGGGGATTCAGAGACCCACAGAAAGAGGAGTACTTCAGGAAGAGAATCAGTGATGAGAATCTGGCCAACAGAACCATTACACACCTGAAGTCATCCAGGAGCCTCTACATCATGTGTCATATTCCAGTCTTCTGCTGGATTACAGCCACTGTAGTAGAGAGAACATCATATCAATCAGAGAAAGTAGAAATGCCAAGAACTCTCACTCAAATGTACACGCACTTCCTGATCATTCAGACAAGCATCAAAAAAGAAAAGTACACAGAGAGAAAAGAGACAGATGAAGAGATGATTTTTAAACTAGGGAAACTGGCTTTCCAGCAGCTGGAAAAAGGCAATCTGATCTTTTTTGAGGAAGACCTGAGAGAGTGTGGCATTGATGTCACAGAAGCATCAGTGTACTCAGGAGTGTGTACTCAAATCTTCAGAGAGGAATCTGGGCTGTACCAGGGGAAGGTGTTCAGCTTTGTGCATCTGAGCATTCAGGAGTTTTTTGCAGCTTTATATGTCTTCCTCTGTTTTAGCAACAAAGAGAGAAGCATGCCTGACCAGCAGCAAACCTCTCAACTTTCTGCTCTATTCAGAAGTTCAATGTTTTTTGACCTTCACAAAACTGCAGTGGACCTGGCCTTACAGAATATGAATGGACACCTGGACCTTTTCTTGCGCTTCCTTCTGGGCCTCTCACTAGAGTCCAATCAGAATCTCTTAATGGACCTAATACCACAGACAAGAAGCCAATCACAGAGCTCAGAGAAAATTGTCCATTATATCAAACAGAAGATCAGAGATGAATATGATTCTAAGCCTAATTCAGACAGGCAGGGCCTTCAGTTCCATGATCAACATACAGACAGACAGATCAACCTGTTCTACTGTCTGAATGAGCTGAACCACCATGCTGTAGTGGAGAACATTGACAGGAGCTCAGGAACTCTGTTTGTAGTCATGCTCTTACCAGGAGAGTGGGAGACAAGGAGGTTTAAGTTTAAGATTCCAGAGGAGCAGCTGGATGAGTTTGACCTGCAGAAGTACATAAAGACACCAGAGAAAGACCAGACTGAACTCCTCAGTCCAGATGAAGTTCTTCAGAGGCTGGTGCCAGTCATCACATCAGCTTGGTAAGCAGAGACAAACTGCCAGCAGCTCAACCTCCTGCTATACTGTATGAGCAGGGTGCTTAAGGATGAGGATGTAGTGTATGTGTTTAACTGTGTCCCTGTGATGATTAAAACGTGTGATTCTAAAGGGATATCCTGCCACATTTGAGAAATACACTGACCTGTTGTAAAAAGACACTGCCCTATTTGAGAAAGACACTGAGTGCTGCTGGCAGGGAAAAGGAATGAGAAAATTTGGTATAATATAGACTAAATAGCGAAGCGTCAGCTAAAGCCATCTGATGGGGCAAGACAAGACCCAATGTTCTACCATCTGAGATTTTTTGATAAGAGACCATTTTTAAGTATAACAGGCCACTGCCAAGGAAAGTGAAACAGAACGTTACCATAACCAATCAGCTGATCTGTAAGGTAACAGACTACTTTTTGCAGAAGCTGCTATCTATCTTAATCATTAAAATGACTATGAAAGCAATGATAAACAGTGTTTCTTTGTTCCTTCATTGTTTAATTTTTTGATTTTGTATGCATCGGGCTCCTGCTCAACTCTGTCAGGGGTTATTTCATGATAATGACTGCCTCGCAGAAAGTTATCCCTTACATATTGTGCCATTTTTCCAAGAATATGCAGGGTAAGCACAGGTGTTACTAATGACAGCCAATAAGATTCTGGTTCAGTGTAGTAGAATAAGATCCTTATAGGATGAGATTACCAGAACACCTGTGCTTACCCTGCGACTTCTTGGAAAGATGGCTGCTGTGAAAAAGGCCCATTTGTCTTGCTCGTCTGACAACACTCATTGAACTTGATCAACAGGGCTATGAGTTGAAATCTGTCAGAATATCCCTTTAACAGATGAACATAATGCATGACAACAAATTGTGTTTGCATATGTGTCTTCTGAGTGCAATAATCCAATGTTTCCCCTAGGCTGGAGTCTTGCTTCCTCACAGAGAGGAGCTGTGCTGTCATTGCATCTGCTAGCAGGTTAATCTCCTGCAGTTTAAAGGAGCTGAACCTGAGTTTCAATGGGCTTCTGGATGCAGGAGTTCAGCATCTCTCAGACCTCCTCAAGAATCCCCACTGCAAACTGCAAAAGCTAGTGTGAGTCTTAACACACAAGACATACAACCTTACATAGACATTAAAATCCCACAATAAACATCAACAAAAAATGATCAGTGATCAAATCAGTATTTTGATTGTCAAGTGGATGCACAAGTGTGTGTATGTGTGAAAGTGTGTGTGTGCATATATGTATTGCATAGTTACATGTATGGTATGTGAATGTTATAGTCAGATACGTCATTATGTGTTGTGTGTGTTGTGTGTGTGTATGTGTGAAAGTGTGTGTGTGCATATATGTATTACATAGTTACATGTATGGTATGTGAATGTTATAGTCAGATACGTCATTATGTGTTGTGTGTGTGTGTGTGTGTGTGTGTGTGTGTAGGAGGATGTAACTGTAATATGCATTATTTGCTAATGTGTTCTTTTTCTCCCAGGCTGAAGTTTTGTTCCCTCACAGAGAAGAGCTGTGCTGCTTTAGCATCAGCAGGCAGATCAAACTCCTGCAGTTTGAAAGAGCTGGACCTGAGTAATAATGATCTTCATGATGCAGGAGTTCAGCATCTCGCAGATCTCCTCAAGAATCCCCAGTGCAAACTGGAGAAACTAGAGTGAGTGTTAACACACACACAACAGATCTTTGTGTGGGGAAGAACACAATGATGAGTGAATAAGTGTGATGAGTATGTGTGTGTGTGTGTTAGCGTATAGTTCGATTTATAGTAGAGTATATGAGAATTATAATCAGACATGTCATTATGTGTTATGTCTCCCCAGGCTGAGATGGTGTTCCCTCACAGAGAAGAGCTGTGCAGCTTTAGCATCAGCAGGCAGATCAAATTCCTGCAGTCTGAAGGAGTTGGACCTAAGTGACAATAAGCTTCATGATGCAGGAGTTCACCATCTCTCAGACCTCTTCAAAAATCTCCACTACAAACTGGAGAAACTAGAGTGGGTGTTAAAACACAACATCTGTCTGTGTGTCTGGGGGAGGGGAACAATGTTGAGTGTGTGCATGTGTGTGTGTGTATGTTTGTGTGTGTTTGTATATGGTAGAAGTACAGTATATGAGTGTTATATTTAGTCATTATGTGTTATGTCTCTACAGGCTGAGAGGTTGCTCCCTCACAGAGAAGAGCTGTGCTGCTTTAGCGTCAGCAGGCAGTTTAAACTCCTGCAGTTTAAAGGAGCTGAATCTGAGTGACAATAAACTTCATGACGCAGGAGTTCAGCATCTCTTGGACATCTTCAAGAATCCCCACTGCAAACTGGAGAAGCTAGAGTGAGTGTTTTTGCATCCGTTGATCTGTGAAATATTGGGAGTGAGGTTAAGAATGATGTGTAAATAAATGTGTTTGTCTGTGTATGTGTGTGTGTGTGTGTGTGTGTGTGTGTGTGTGTGTGTTGTTAAAAGTGTATGGTTTATTAAATATATGAATTGCGGTGTGTGCTTAAATGTGTAAGGGTGAGGGAAGAGTGACAATGTGTGTGCAGATAATTGAGTTTAATTATCTGATGTGTTCTGTTCCCTCCAGGTTGAGTGACTGCTCCCTCACAGAGAAGAGCTGTGCTGCTTTAGCATCAGCAGGCAGATCAAACTCCTGCAGTTTAAAGGAACTGAACCTGAGTGATAATTATCTTTATGATGCAGGAGTTCAGCATCTTGCAGACCTCTTTAAGAATCCTCACTGCAAACTGGAGAAGCTAGAGTGAGTGTTAACACACTTTGTAATAATAATAATAATAATAATAATAATAATAATGCATTGGTTTTATACACTGTTTCTCTAGATACTCAGGCACTTTATAATTGCACATTCTCTATACAGATAAAAATATACATAACGGGCGAAAGACATACAGTTAACAACATGACATGGGGGAAAACATGTAGAGGCATTAGACAAGAAGATGAGCCAGAAGTAGAGTAGGGGGTGGTGTCAGGAGGGGTGTGGGACTGGGGAAAAAACAGCAGGAGGCAAGACAGAGGTGTTGTGAGGGACTGCTTGATAGGGTCTGTATCTTATGTGGGTGGGGAGGACATTCCGGCAGGAGAGGGCAACAGCTGCAAAAGACCTGTGACCTCAGGTCTGGAGCTTGGTCCTGGTTTTTGATGTTAAGCCATGGAGAATACTATTGCTGTACTGGACTTTGGTGGTGAGGGTGTTGATGAGTGCTACAGTTGCAGTGAGGCACGGGAAGGGGTAGAGGCAGGCAATGTTGTGGAGGTGAAAGAAACCCATTTTAGTGATGAGATGTGATGGTCTTGGAGGAGAGGAGCAGTTGGGTGTTGTCAGCATAACAATGGAATTGGAGACCATTTTGCATAGGATCTGTCCAAGGAGAAAGGTGTAGAGAATGATGAAGAGGGGTCCACGTACTGAGCCCTGGGGGATACCGTGTATAACTGGGATGGTGGAGGACTTGCACTTGCACGCCATAATGGAATGTATATTTATAATTGGAAGTCGGTCTGAGTGTCATGAGCTATCTCAAAAGGTTGGAACACCAAAAACGCATGGATTTGATAGAAAACAAAGCCAGAACTCCAAAGCTCAAGGTGGCTCTGGTGTCACAGGCGCTGCCAGTGGGCTCTGCTCCATTAAAACAATAAATAACAAGTGTTATGGCAATTTTCCTGCTGTTAACACAGGGGTAGCAATGGGAAGCTGCTTTAATTTTCACATATTTTGGATCAGGCTCCCGGAGAAAATTCCCTTAGTTTCAGTGCTGACTGGTATAGTATATACAGTGATGTAGTCCAGTAGATTTTCATGTTAATGTTAGTCGAAAAATAGCATATAACGTGTATGTGTGTCTAGTAGTATGTGAGTGTAATATTTAGATGTGTAATAATGTGTTCTATTTCTTCCAGGCTGAAGCTTTGTTCCCTCACAGAGAAGAGCTGTGCTGCTTTAGCATCAGCAGGCAGATCAAACTCCTGCAGTCTGAAAGAGCTGACCCTGAGTCACAATGAGCTTCATGATGCAGGAGTTCAGCATCTCTCAGACCTCCTCAAGAATCCCCACTGCAAACTGGAGAAACTAGAGTGAGTGTTAACACACAGCAGCTTATCTTTGAAGAGTTGTGCATATGTGATTACAATATTGTGTGTGTGTGTGTGGTCATTCCATTGATGTAAAAATATCAGTTTCATGACAGGTGCATAAGAGTGGGTGAACTAGTGTTTGTTATCTGTGTTCTTGTGTGAGTAACGGCATGTCTGCGTGAGAGCAAAAATCAGAGGTTCAATTGTGTTTCTCCAGGCTGGTGGGATGTTCCCTTACAGAGAGGAGCTCTACTGTTTTGGCATCAGCTGCCAGCCCCACTTCCTGCAGTTTGAAGGAGTTGGACCTGAGTAACAATGAGCTTCATGATGCAGCAGTTCAGCATCTCTCAGACCTCCTCAAGAATCCCCACTGCAAACTGGAGAAACTAGTGTGAGTGTTAACACCAGGGCCTTGAACCAGAATCTTTTGCCAGTTGTTGTTTTCCGAACAGAAACAGCAATTTAACAATTCTAATTTCAATTCTAGTTCCATCTTAAAAGAGAAATCCAGTGTGAATCAATCCATAACTGTTTGAGGTCACCAAGTGCTCTCAGCAGGAAAAAGAACGATACAACAAGAGACTGCATAGTAAATCGACAATTAACACTGACCAAATAGGGCACACAAACTCATTTTCCTATGCCCAAATCATTTAACAATCATTTAACAATCATTACCAATCATTTAAGGTTTATGACACTTGCATAAGAATGAGTGAAAGACAAGTCTTTGTGTATCTGTGTTCTTGTGTAAGTCATTGTGAGTAAAGTATGATGTGTTTTTGAGTCTTTGTGAGTCTTTGTGTGCCTGTAAAGGTCGGTGAGAGCAATAATAACATGCTGGGTTATGTTTCTTTAGGCTGGTGGGATGTTCCCTCACAGAGAAGAGCTCTACTGTTTTGGCATCAGCTGCCAGTGCCACCTCCTGCAATTTGACGGGGCTGAACCTGAGTGAGAATGAGCCTCAGGATGCAGGAGTTCAGCATCTCCTCAAGAACCTCCACTCTCAATTGGAGAAACTCATGTGAGTGTTAACACATAACTGTTATGTGTAGAGATATGGGGATTGATCAAAAGTGTTAATTATTGTAATTATTGTTCAAGTTAATTATTGTTTTTCTTCTAGAGTGCATGGTCATACCTTCCTAAAGGAGAGTCCAGCAGCAATAGCAGCAGCCTCTACTAGCAGCTCCCACTCCTCAGATGCTGCAGAGCTGCAGCTCACACACAAAACCCAGCAGGATCCAGGAGCACAGCTGCTCTCTGTGGACACACACACGTGAGTTTGATGCATAACAGCAAACACATGCATATACACATATGCTTTGCATAACACAGTTTGAAGTTGTCAGGGTCTACCCACCCTTGTACATGGAAGGTAATAAAGAAAGGCTGATTTTCTTTCAGGTTGAAGAAGTTAGCAACACAATGCATGCAGTAATTAAAAATAAAAAATACACTTTCTGTGAACCCAGTATTCTTAGAGCAGTATAAACACAATTATAAAGTGTTATAGTGCATTCAAGTCTTGTAACAAATGTTATTACTGTTCATAACTGTTTATGGATTTTAGGCATTACACTGTTATAAGCCTTTACAACTTGAAGCGTCACAAAGCATTATAAAGCTTAGATTTGTTCATTGTCTTTTCACTGTATATGCCAAACTGCTTATGCTAATTAATGAAAAATTACAAGCACTGAGTTGTGCACATAAATACTCAATAATAAAAAATCAATAAGACACCATTACAGAAAATAAGTAAAGTGGTATGTTTCCCTTGTATCTGTATCTGAATTTCTTCCTGTTTCTCTGAGATTGGGTTCTGTTTGCTTTAAATGTTGTAGAGTATGTCATCAGACCAGAAGCCACCAGAGGAGCTGTGACTCCTGTGCTGAAGTTCCAGACTCCAGCCACTGGGTCCTGATGAAACCTGAGATCTCCACAGAGAAGAGCATCTACAGCCTGAGCTCTCCTGCAGGGAGCTATGAGTGCTCAAAGTCTGGTCTGCGTTGGTCATGTGCTGCTCCAGTCACCCTGCAGTACCGCTTTTCAGACCAGAATCCTGAGACTAATGAACTGTCCCACATGCAGTTCTGTCTAGCTGGCCCATTGATAGACATCAAGCTCATGTCAGGAGAGCTGGCGGAGATCCACATGCCACACTTCCTCTGTTTAGGAGGTAGTCAGTCCAATTCTCTGAAAGATGCTCTAAAGATTCTCCATAAGGAGGACAGTAGAGTGTTTATAGAGAGGTGTGAGCTGAGTCGTTTCCATGCCAGGCTGGTGAAGCCCCCGTTTTCTCTTCTTGGGTCTTCCTTTTCTCTGAAAGCTGTTGTTTTCTCTTGGAGGGAAGAGATGCAGATGATCCCCGTCGATGTTCAGGTCTATAAGTGCAGGCAGTCGCCCCTCACTTTTCGTGCATACCTCTTACCAGAGAACACCCGTCTTTGCAAATTAGTAGAGGAGCAGGAAAAATCAGAAGGATTCAGAGGCCTCAGGATCCCCAAACCACGGCCTGAGATGTGTCTTCAGATTAATGAATCATATGTTTTAAAGACTACCTGCCCTCCAGGAAAATCCACTATCAATCCAGAAACAATCAAACTTAGGAACAGTGAAATTGCTCCCAACTTCTTTGAGGTGTGCTTAACTGAGGCATGCTACTTCAAGATGATGCTTCTCAGCTCTAAAAGCAATCAGGAAGTTTGGCAAGCAGCATTTAGCGGAACTCAATGCTTCTGCAACATGCCTCAACTGGACAATATGAACACTTCTACTGCTCCTGGGTGTTCATGCAAACAAACTAAGATTCAGACCCCTGTAAAAGGTAATATAGAGGCAGCATTGAATGATAACTGTGTACACACTGCATAGGAGTGTCATATACTGCTTAGTTTATGTTCTCTCTCTCTCTGCATTAATACCCACTACCGGCACAGATGAAATCCCTTCTGGCTCCTCCAACCCAGTCCAACCAGCGCCGGTTTCATCCTCTCTGATGGCTCAAACTGGTGCAGTTGCTGTGTGCCCCAGTCTCCATGGAAATACCTTCAATGGGCCAGTATGTTTTCCAGGTATGACATTTTCTTGTTCATTTGCCGAAATAGCTGTCATGCAACTGCCTTTGTTAAATGCTGTCATTTCTGATGTTAAATGACAACATTAACTAGCCATCACCTCATTTCACTCACTCACTCATTTTTTATGTACTGTTCTCTGTACTTGTCTGGTAGGTACTGACTCAACATTTAGGCAGTTATTTTGCTCTGCTGCCCTTCAGACCTCTGTGGACCAACAGACTGTTTATCAAGCAGATGTCCTTAGAGTTTCTCAGAGAGAAGATCCCGGATAAGGAGTGGTGTCACCTGGGACGTACAATGAAGACGCTGTGTGTCAAAATGGTTGTTTGCACCCACATCCAAATTCTCGAGGGTATATGTGTGCTCCGGACTTTTACTTTGGGTGCAGGCATCCAAAGTGACTTATTGTGTGTTGCAGAAGACACACACACACAAACACACACTGACTAGAGATAGACTGTAAGTGGTGTTGCTTGTTTTACTTGCTTCCATTACATTTTGGCAAGCAGAGGCAAATATTTGCTGTTGTTGCCTGACAGTTTGTTTACAATTAACAATTTCTACACAGAAATGTTCACATTTAAATGTTTAAAGAAAAAAAAAACATCTGTCCAAATATCACTTTTAAAATCTAAACACACCTCTGGTGTTATGATAAACATAGCATTAACCTCCCCTCATAGTCTTCAGAGGGTTCAGAGAATTTTTTGTTTCTTTACAAACAAACTCAGGAAGTATGTTTGGGATTGTGCATGCTTGGGAAAATGTCATGCTTATGTTGACTTGACAGGTTATTCTCAGGTTGACAGGTTATGAAGGTGCGATGGTACACCTTTACGATAATTACTGTAGACACATTTTTATTTTACTTCATGAAATAAAAATCTTGTTTTCACCTCATTTTATGTTTTTTTTTTTTTCTTGTGCAACCGACCGAAAATGGCAGCCAACAATGCTAAGGCATGAGAGCAAGGAAACTGCTTCCGTTTCTTTTTCCTGAGCCCTGTTCAGTAAGCGTTAGCTGCTGGTTCACAAATTCTGTCTCTTCTTATTCCTACTGACAGCACTTGGCAACCTCAAAAAGCAGGGCTATCGGTTGACCGACTCCATACTATCCCTTTAAGTTAGAGTATAGAAGTACTTGCTTTAAAAATATTCAAAAGTAGGCTATACATATATTGCTTTTAATATGTAGCATATTGTTTATTCTGTCAATAACAGGGCATCAATGGCATGAAATTGACATTTTTTGTTTTGTCTCTACGACTGCTCAGACTTTCACATCAAATATATATATATAATCATTACCTGCAAACTGAACTATTAAAAAACAAATGAAAAAAAGTCATTAGATAAAGCTAACCTAGCCCTTATCAGTTAGCATTGGTGTTTTGCTATTCAGTTTACATTGTACCAAATTGTCTTGTTTCTATTCCTATCAAAAACATGTGGCACCCTTGAACAACAGGGCAAAAGGGTGTTTGACTCACAGACAGACTATTGCTTTAAGGGTAAATGTAAAATGTATCGCCTGTTCACACATAGGCCTGTATTGAAGATTGGTGAACCAAGAGTACATACCTACAACATCTGAGCACAGAAAGTACTGCCTGTCTTTTCTTAACTTTGACGCTTCTTAACTTTTACACATTTAGCAGTGTTCATAGCTCAAAATTTTGGTTTTCAAAATTTAGGTTAAGGTTTTCAATAACTCTTTCTTTGGTTCTTACAGCTAATATTAAAGGGGTCATTCAAAGGAAAACCATTTTTACCTTGGCTTTGCTGAATTAGGAGAGGTCACGACCACAGACCTGTCGAGAGCGTGAACATGATTGTGCCCTCTTTCATATGTAAATCTTGAACTTAGAAATAGCCAGTAAAAAGGCAACAAAGACTGGTTGTGATGTCCCATTTGGAAAATCAACTAGGTGCAGTTGTAGGTGCCACAGCCAAAACAGGCCATTTCAATCCCAGCCTAAATATAAGGTTGTGATTAGGCATATAAAATTGTATTTAAGTTTGTTGATAAATCAAAGTTGAATACATTCTATTAAGTTTGTTGATAAATCAAAGTTGAATACATTCTATTTCACGGGTCTAGCCAAATATAAATGGGGAATACGTTTTAATAATATTTCCTCAGAGTGGCAGTAATTGTATAATTGTAGCGCATGCTTTTGTTAAAAATATAAATATGCATGTTGGGTATGAGCCTCATTAGGAGTATCAAACACATAGCCTTTCAATAGAATCATAGCTATTCATTAGAATCAGACAGTCCATTTTAATGCAGTCCTATTGCGAGGTGTGCAGGGAAAATACGGGGGGGGGGGGGGGGGTGGTAAACGTTTTTTATTTTATTCGATTCGATTTTAAACACAACGTTTTTAAAATACTCCACACTCGTCATCTCTAGATTCCAAAAGAAGTGAGAATCTGTGGGTAATTGTAAGAATCTGTGGATCTTTCCATTTTACCATTTCACCATTTCAACAGCTAGGGGGCAAAGTCTACCGTGGACATAACCACAGTCAGCAGTCCCAAGAAAGTGAAACCTTTCAAGTTTCAACCTTCAGTCTACTGTTGACATTGTAGGAGGTAAGAAACGTTGCTTGACTTTTCACCATTTAGCCTTGAATGGATGATGACAGCTTCATCCAAAGCCTTCTCTGACAGTGGTGTACGTCTATCTCTATGATTTCGCTTCCCCTCGCCTCTGGAACCCTTGACATCTTGCTGAGTAGAGCCACTGAAATTACTTCTTGGCAAACTTGACCTTCTCCATTCTCTCGCGGTGATTAGGCAATTTCCTGGTAAGAAAGAATGTATTTTTTAAATCTACACAGATTTGGTCTGTATTTCAAATTACCACAATTTCCGATTTTCATCAGTCATAGTTTGCTTCATTTACATTTACTCAAAGTGACTTACATTTGCCAACTCTCAGTTACTTCAGGGCCTGTCTCCCCTAGAGTAACTTAAGGTCAAGTACCTTGCTAAAGGGCACAATGGTGGCAACCGGGTAATCTTGCTCAGTACTAAGAAAAATACCAACGCACAGTAACCAACATCCATTGGGCAAGGGCAAGCGCTTGTGCGGTCTTATCAGTGTCTGGACAATCATTAACACAAAACTCATCTTTGACGTGAACTGTGTACCAATATCAGTACCGTGTGAAGAAACTGAGTCGATGATCAAAGTTCAAAGTTGCTATTGTCAATTTCTTCACGTGTACTTGACACGCAAAGGAATCGAAATTACGTTTCACACTGTCCCATGCGTGTACGTGGACAACAGTAAAGTGCAGATGCACAACAAGACAACGAAAGATCAATGTCGGTCTTATTCTACTGCTTTTACTATTCTACTACTCCACTAATTTAGTCAGTTTCAATTTATTGATTGATTGAAGGTTTTGAACGAAAACGATCCAAGTGGAGCAAAAACGAACCAGATGATTGACATTTTGCTGGGAACCTTTTTGAAATAAAAGGCCACACGAACAGAACCGTCACCGCCAGTTAGAGAGAAGCGTGATTAAAACGCAATGAGAATGTTGTTAGTTTTGTTACTTGGCTATAGCAAAAATCCATATTCGAATATTCGAATCTAAATCCGAAATTAGTTATTGCGCTGCCCGTTATGCAGGTCAGGCTGCAGCGCGCATTTTCATGTATAAAATTTAACACTGATTAAATTTGAATGACATCCTAAAGTGCTGCTTTGCATCCAGCCAGAACGGATTCAACATATTTTCATGTTGGAAATGTGGCGCCATAATTATGAGTGTGAAAAACATTTGGTCTGTTGATTGGCACTCAAAGGAACAAGACCATTTCTCATTGGCACTACATGTCAAAAAGGTTGCCGACCTCTGATGCAGGTTGTGACCTGTACTTGTAATCACACCCTAACATCTTTACCGTTAAGTAAAGTCCAAGTAGTCTACAGTGTAATTTCCCCACAATTAGCCAACCTGCTACTACATACTAACATTGGCTGTAAAATAAAGTCGTGCATTCAACCCTGCCTTTTCTAAATAGTTTTAAAGTAAAAAACACATACAGTATAATTACTCAGATTCCCCACAGTGACCTGTAAAAGGGGGTGATGAGTAAGAGGAAGAAGAGCACGCTAAAGAGAAGGGAGATCAAGAAGGGCCCAGCCAGACACTAGCCAGACTCGTCTATATTTCCAGTATATGGTTACAGCAGTTCTGAAAACAAACACTCAGTTGATATTCTTATACAGTGCAACTCATTTCACTTGTAAACAAACTCCTATAAACCTTGAATGTTTTTTTCTTTACCAAATTTGTAGGGTCTTTTTCTTTCGGTGAATTGCTACCAAGGATTGGAACTGTAAGCTCAAGAGAGGTTGGAGATTGGATGAATTAAGAGCCCAAAGGAAATAAAATGGCTGGGAGGATGAGTGACAGCGAGGAAGACGGGGAGAAAGAGAGGTGTGTAGAGGAAGATTCAGTGTCTTCCTCTCAGGTCACACCCAGTAAGGAGGACAGGAAGGATCAGAGAGCGTCAGTGAGATCCAGGATTCGGCTCTTCAGCAGATGGAAAAACTGGAAACCCAGTAAGACTACATTAAGGGCAAAGTCCCCACAGTGCTCCTGTATGTCAAATGACATGAACTTTGCACTCTGTCCCCCATATGAATTCAATTTGGTGACTTTTCTTTCTTTTGGTGAATTTTCTATGGTCCCAGTATTCATAAAGCATTATAAACACATTCATAAAGGGTTATAATGCATTCATAAAGACTTACGTTAGTGTTCATAAGTGTTTATACATTCTTATTACTGTTCTCATAAGGTATTATAATGTTATCATATAAGCCTTTAAAACTTAAAGTGTCACAAAGCATTATGAAAGCTTGAAAGCTATGAAAGTTTGTTACAGTAATTGTCTGTTTATGTGTCCAGTTCCTCATGCCAAATAATGAAGAGTTACAAGAGAGATGAACACATAATTACTCATGAAAATCAGTACCAATACTAACCACCTCTGACTCTGCATTCACACACACACACACACACACACATACCAAATGAACTAAAGTAATAGTCCAATGTGTGTCCCGTGAGTGTGTGTGTGTGGGTATGTTTCAGACCCCGATCCAGCACCGGACGTGGGGGCGACTCTAGTTTACTCGACCAGGTGGGACCTCTGGCTAGTGTGATGCACTGTCTCCAACCCCTATGCTACCAAAGAGCAAGATTATGGCACACAGTAAATGAATTAATGCTGATACAGTATAAATCTTTATTTTGTTGCAAAGACATAGAAATCAATCTGTACAACGAGACCGTACAAAAGGATTTACAGTAGGAATGAGTGTGCAATAGGCTTCAATGATACGTACAGCAGGGCACCCACAACTTGGTGTAAAATACCCAAGAGAAATAGTAAACAACTAACAGTATGATCACTCTAGGAGTTCTGCCGCACCAATTTAGTTCACACCAATACTACAGAAACAAAATGATTTATATCAAAATATATTCACATAAAACAATACACATTGGATGACATAAACCAACTCAAATGGCATGAAAAGCATCACCCCAAACCATAAGCACATCAATCACAGGTGAGGCCCCCTAAAGATCAGTACTGGGCTCACATAACCTGATGTCATGTATAGCCTGAGAGTGGACCTATCGGCTTAGCCGCAGTGGGACAAGCCCAAACTGATACACAAAGGCTCTAAAAACCTACTGTGTGAGTGTGGATGGAGGCTCCATGTAGATAGCCCATCAAAGCAAAAGGAATTTGACTAAGACAAAGAAACCAGAACAGTGACTATTGACGTTACTTGCAGCGCTGTTCCTGAAACAGGTAAAAGTCAGTGATAGCCATGCGCTGTGATATAAAAACCCCATAGCAGAGGCTTTCCAAAGTTTGTACCTGCTTTGCAACAGCACTTCGATAAACAGCTCGACTCTGCTTCCACCCCAAGACACCACAGCACAATCCCCCTGTTGGTGCAGCTTGCACCTGCAGCAGTGTCTCAGTAGTGCCCATTGCTTAGGAACTTTCGTAAGCAAAGAATCGGAAGGGCTGCTTTCAGATTCAGTTTTTTGCTTAGGAAATTTCAATTTAGGCAATAGCTCTTGCCTTATCTAGATTTTAACAAACTATATGCTTACCCACGTGAATTGGCATGTGTGTGACTGTCTGTGTGTGTGTGTGTGTGTGTGTGTGTGTGTGTGTGTGTGTGTGTGTATGCGCGCATGTGTGACTGTGAGCAGCTACCTCTCACTTACTGCAGAGGATCCAGGAACACGGTTGGGCACACGCATGTGAGTTTCATTGGCAACTAATCACACACACACACACACACACACACACACACACACACACACACACACACACACGCACTGACACACACATACACACACACATCATTTGGTGAGAGAGTGACATTTTGAAGAAGAATTGTGAAGTTTGGATTGTAGAGTTTCACTTGACTGTAGAGCTTTCCCAGAGTAAATGACACAAAATGTGTTTTGCAGTGGGTAAAATGATTTATCAGGTAAGCTGGGTATTAATGACACAATTTCCCATGATTGGGACACTGAAGCTCCTGTAAACAAACTCATTGATATTGTTGATCTTCAGAAAGGACAGTTCAGGAACAGCAGTCTCCACTAGAAACTACCACTCCTCAAATACTGCAGAGGATTCAGGAACACAGCTGGACACACACATGTGAGTTTCACACAGACACACACACACACACACACACATACACATACACACAGACATCAAAATAGCTGCTCTGTGGATACTATGGTTTGGTCTGGTCTGGTTCTTCTTGTTGGTTACTTATGCTATGATCTTGCGGTGCAGCTAGTGGAGTCACAGCGGTGGACAGGCCCTCTGTCCCCCTTCTTGAGCAAAACAAGTTAAATGTCTCTGTACTCATTGCACCACCTAAACGTAAGCTATGACTTAGCTTATTTCCAACATAAATTGACGCTGTGACTTAGCTTATTTCCAACATAAATTGACGCTGTGACTTAGCTTATTTCCAACATAAATTGACGCTGTGACTTAGCTTATTTCCAACATAAATTGACGCTGTGACTTAGCTTATTTCCAACATAAATTGACGCTGTGACTTAGCTTATTTCCAACATAAATTGACGCTATGTCAGAATTGGGGGTTGTACCACGCAAATAGTTACAATGTAACACTGATTATATGGTAAATTTGAAACGTTTGCTGCTTTTTGTGTAATTATTTATCATGTTTACCAGATTCAAACATTTATGTTACATTTAGAAAAATATGATTCAAACAGCAGTTACATTTAGCAACGTATGATGTGAGAAGACAGACGTGTGCAACCCGTTCCCATATTCAAATCATTCATACAAGTTTTAAATCCTGTTTCTAGTGATTGGAAATAGTTAGGGTCTAACAGTATACAAGTACCAAACATCTGTCTACTGCTTCCACACAGATCACAGATTCGTTGATAAAATTGCTCATATTACGAAGTGATCATTGCTTGTGTTAATTTTAACTTTTACCTCACAGGCAACAATCTAACCATAAATATTCAATAAAACAATGTCTGTGTTTAATAGAAAAGCAGAATTATATTCAGTTCAGCTGCTGAGGAGGTTATGGTAATGTATTAATCTCTTTCTCTCTCTTTCTCTCTCTTAATAATAATGTATTAATCTCTTTCTCTCTCTTCTTCTCCTTGATGTAACTCCTTTGTCTAAGTGTGTTTGTGTGTGAGAACGTGTGTGTGAGAGAGAGTGAGTAGATTGCAATGAACTTTGTCTTTCCTTTGTCTTTCCTTACTGTGGAGTTATTCTGACACCAGGGTGTGTTTGCTGTGTATTTTCAAGGTCAATGTGTCAGAGCAGAGGGAGGCGTTGTGAATCATGTGCTGAAGTTCCAGACTCCAGCCACTGGGTCCTGGTGAAGCCTGAAGTCTCCACAGAGAAGAGCATCTCCACCTACAGCCTGAGCTCTCTTGCAGGAAGCTATGAGTGCTCAGAGTCTGGTCTGCGCTGGTCATGTGCTGCTCCAGTCATCCTGCATTACCATTTCATAGACTGGCATCTCTTGGCTGATGAGCTGCCAGACAGGCAGTACAGACCGGCTGGTCCTTCAATGGACATCAAAATCATCTCAGGAGAGCTTGGGGAGATCCACCTGCCACACTTCCTCTGTTTGGGGGAAAGTCAATCTTCTTCTATGAAGGATGCTATACATGTTCTCCATAAGAAGGACAGTACAGTGTTTACAGAGAAGTGTGGACTGAGTCGCTTCCATGCCAGGCTGGTGAAGCCCTCCTTTTCTCCTCATGGGCTCTTCTTATTTTCTTTCATATCTCAGATGATCCCTGGCATGAAGGAACAGATTTGGGTCCATGCAGATGTTCAGGTCTATCAGAGCAGCACCTCGCCACTTACCCTCCGCATTTACCTGCTGCCAGAGGATGCCCATCTTAGAATGTTAGTGAAGGACCAGGAAAAATCAGAGGAATTCAGAGGATTCAGACTGGCTCTGCCCCGACCTGTAAGGCGTCTCCAGATGAACAGGTTCTATGGTTTACAGACCAACTGCAACTCCAGCATCAATCCAAAAGAACTAGACCTCAGACGCAGTGAAATTGTTCCCAACTTCTCTGTGGTGCGCATAAGTGAGGCTTGTGATTTTAGGATGGAGTTTCTCTGCTGTGTAGACAAACAGCAAGTCTGGCAAGCAGACATCTTGAGGACAGAATGTCTCCAGCAGGACAATAAAAACACCTCCACTGTTGCTCCTGACTCTTCAAACATTCACACAATAGATGAGTTTTTTAAAAAGAAGATGCCAGATCTCATTGAGAAGGTGACTAATGTGATAGCACTAGCAGATGAGATGCTGTCCAATGACATCATCAAAACAGAACAGTACAACAACATCAAAGCAGAATCCACTGACCAGAGCAAAATGAGATGTGTGTTTGATGCCCTGCGCTCTTGTGGGTCTTCTCAGAAAAAGTTGTTGCTTCGGATCCTTTGGAGTCAGCACTCTTCCCTCCTGAGAGAGTTGGGTTGTGACGAATCCTTGATGGACGTATGATATGATGTTTAGATAATGTAAAGTGACTGGGGTTTGGCTGACACTATTATCAAATGTGAATCCTCCGCTTGGCAACCAATTGCCAGTGCTGGGGAATCAATGGCACCTCTGTTCCCCCTGTCTTAATCCTTTCCTAGATCTCCTGATTCATGTGTGTGGGTGTGTGTGTCCTATGATTCCTGATGATTTCATATTAAAACATATGTTCTCTTTTTTACCAGATGTTACTGGCTCTGGAAACATCCAACATGTCTAGCAATGATTGATTGGCAAACATTTTCATGTGCAAAGTTTTTTAATATTTGTGTTATCTATATACTGTAGCCTATTTGCAGGTGGTTGTTCTTTGTTCCTAGGCAACCCTAAATGTATTTCTTCTAGCGACAAACTTCTTATCAAAGCTTTAAAGCAACACTGTCAATACAAGTTCAGTAAGTCTCTGTCTAGAATAGGTTACTTAGCTGGTAGACTACAACCTCCATATAAATGTAAAGTCTATGATGTAATGTAAAATCAATTTTTTCATACATTTATTGCCATTAAATAGAATTTCAGTAATTACACATTTACTTCAAATAATTACCATTTCATTATACCATTAAATCAATGCAGCATTGTTATTGTAAAAACTGCACAGTAATTGTTTGGAAACGGCATGGTATTTACTTGTAATAAGTGGCTAAAAAATAGTATTACCATGAAATTATGTATATATTACCATTAAAATTACCCACTTATTATTGATCTGTAAAGTAAAGTGTTACCCACTTTACTTTATGAATGAGAGAGAAATACTGCAATGAACAATACAATAATATTATAATAAGCATTTAATAGGGGGTGCAATAAGAGTTTAATAGAGAGTGCAATAAGCGTTTAATAGAGGGTGCAATAAGAGTTTAAGAGTGCAATAATAGTTTAATAATGATAGTACAATCAGAGGGAGGACATAACTGAATTTTAAATTTTGTTGCTTGTGATCCACTTTGGTCTGAGCTCAGAGGAAGGCACCATGATGGATGCTGACATTAGCCTACTGTCATTTTGGTATATATCTTTACATTGACTAAATTCACTAAAGGCTTTTAAATACAATGCAAGGTTTTATCCACTTCTGGCTACTACAAATACTGGCCACACATATTCGAGTTGTGTATGATTGTTTATGCACATTTTTTGAAACTTTTGGCCATTTTTGCAAAACTCTACACACAAAAATCACAAAACTTTCCACCCTACTCGCAAAACATACATAACTTGCAAAAACACTTTTTGCTAAACATTTCACACTCTTTTCAAAATTGTATTTTTGTACACAAGAGTACACACAACCTATAAAATGAATAGGCACACAAAGCACCAACTGCACACTGAGAGTAAGAACTGAAAACGAAGATTTTGATATTTGAGCTCAACCTTTCCTCCACTTGTGTGTCCCTCCTGTGTTTCCATACTCTCAGTCCTTGCTGTGTTTTTCAGGTTCTCCCCTGACCAAGGCGGGCAGAAAGGACATCTGGAACTTGCCCATGTATAAGACCTACTTACCCGTCACCTGTGGGGACAAAAAGGGGTTTCTGTACAGAGACAAACTAGCCAGAGGTGAGGTGTCCTCTCTGTGTACATGGATTGGACATGTTTCAGCCTTTAGTCAGATAGGACAGTGAAGAGTGACAGGAAAGACGTAGGAGAGAGAGTTTGGGTGGGATCAGGAAATGGCCGCTGGTCGGACTCAAGCCTGGTCCGCTTAGGTAATTAAGTGACGACGAGGGTAGTCTACAGAGACAAACTAGCCAGAGGTGAGGTGTCCTCTCCAGCAGGCCCTGAAACCCTGTTATAAGGCCCTGAAACCCTGTTATAAGGCCCTTTTACATGACCGTATGACCCCAGCCACTGCAACAATGACTTTAACTCATATCTATAGTTATCCATACTACCTGTCAGGTGTGGGTATTCTAAAGGGGTTTCTAAACCAATGGGTAAAAGTGAGAGAGAGGTGGTCTTGGATCCTCACTGGATTATTGATCCTTTGCTGACTCTGCTTACTAGATTCCTTTTTTAAGTGTCTGTTTGCGTCATTCTTCTCAGTGACAGGAAACATGTAGGAGAGAGATGGGGTGAGATTGGGAAATGGCCGCTGGTCGGACTCAAGTCAGTAGGTAACTGGACCTAAAAGTTGCATGTATTATCGGTTGGGATTCACCTATCCAATATCTGGATCAGATATCAGTCCTGATATGGAAACAATAGTTAGATATCAGACAAATTAGCTGATTCATGGGCCAAACTGTTTCCTAAACTGCAACAACCCCCCTTCCTAACTACACAACAACCCCACTATGCTACTGTGCGCGCTCAGCTGGTTTGCAAAGAATAGAAACAATAGCATGTCAACTAGGTGCAGCTGTGACGTATGAAAACACTGATTTTCTGTAGCCATTGTAAGTGTTATTGCAGTTTTAAGAATAGACACTATAGCATGTCAACTAAGTGCAGCTGTGACGTATGAAAACACTGATTTTCTGTAGCCATTGTAAGTGTTATTACAGTTTTAAGAATAGGCACTATAGCATGTCAACTAGGTGCAGCTGTGACATATGAAAACACAGATTTTCTGTAGCTATTGTAAGTGTCATTACACTTTTAAGAATAGACACTATAGCATGTCAACTAGGTGCATCTGTGACGTATGAAAACACAGATTTTCTGTAGCTATTGTAAGTGTTATTGCAGTTTTAAGAATAGACACTATAGCATGTCACCTAGGTGCAGCTGTGACGTATGAAAACACAAATTTTCTGTAGCTATTGTAAGTGTTATTACAGATTTAGGAATAGACACTGTAGCACGTCAACTTTTTCTACAAATGTGCTATAAAATTGCAAATTTATGCTTATCCAAACGTATGAGTCTTATGCAGTGAGCTGTGTTTACTGTTGTGCAAAAACTGTACTGTGCAGTATAAACTGTGCAAAAAATGTGTTACAAATTGTCAAACTGAGAGTAGAGTGCTGATTGGACTTTTAATTTGGCACACTGTGAATAGATGGCTACACATGTTAATAGTTTCAGAAATTGTGCTAAAAGAATCACTGTTAGTGTTTTAAGCATTCAGAACTGTATCCTGTGTTGATATAGAAGACTTGACCAGTTGCAGTCATGTTAAAGCCTGGGTCAGGAATTCTTTTGTATGACATATCATAAATCACCTCATCTCTTTTGGTATGAAAAGTTGTCCTGTGGGAAATTACCATCAGGACTAGTTTAAGTGATGCAGTAAATGAAGATGAGAAGGTTGTTAGAATGTTTGAGTAGTGCGCTAGAATGTTTGAGTAACGTGTGAGAATGTTTGAGTAATGTGTCAGATTGTTTGAGTAACGTGTTAGAATGTTTGAGTAATGTGTTAGATTGTTCGACTGACGAAGATGCCATCCTCATTGACGCCTGCAGGAGAGAAGTGCATAGTCCACCAGGATCGCTGGTACACACCTGGTGAGTTTGAGAAGCTGGGAGGCAAAGAGAAGAACAAGAACTGGAAGACTAGCATTCACTACCGAAACACAACCCTGCAGAAACTCATTCAGGTGACTGTAAATGTGTGTGTGTGTGTGTGTGTGTGTGTGTGTGTGTGTGTGTGTGTGTGTGTGTGTGTGGAGAGAGATAGAGAGCTTGGTGATTGTGTATGTATCTACTTCTTTCCCAAGCCAAATTATATTTGGATTGTTACTTTACAAAAGAAGCCATTTATCCAGTAAGAATCCATGTTCCCAGACCTGTCACTTTTATCTGAAACTGCAGTCTTACAGGGACAATAGAATAAAATAGAATAGACAGAGAGAATGGAGGATCAGTCTAGGGCCTATAGCCCTCCTTAGGGGGTAGCTCCAAAAACACATCTGTAGCTCCGCGAAACATATAAGTAACACCACTGGAAAGCTTCAGTCTTCTAGTTTTCAAATATGTAGATCTTAAAATAAACATGTATCGAATGCGCTTTGTAAAAAGAATAAATAGAAATAGTATATGTTTTTCACCAGTTCAGGCAGTAGCAGCCTGTTTCTGACACACCCCTCAGCTATTCAGATGGTAAACACCGGGGCAATCAGTGGCGTTATTGGGTTTTGCGGCAAAGGTGAGAACACGCCCAATTTCACCAGTGTATACAAACCCACATGGGAGAGGGATGTTTTGGTTCTGGTAGCTTGAGCACTGAGCAAGGATGTCCAGCAAGATGATGTCGGCTGCTGAAGCCTCACATCAGACTCAGGAAGAACTCGCTTTGGAGAGTGAAATGTACGATGATGAAATGTACTTTGAACTTCGTCTTGATCCCATGCAGGACATTTCTGATGAGTAAGTAGCTGTATATTTCACTACGAGTTTTTATTAGAATTCTTTGTAAATACAACTACACAAAAACTGATGACTCAGGAACAATAACACTTTAGCGCCAAGATGTTTGATTTTTTAACCCATGCAAAACAGTGGTACTAAGCAGGTGATAGTCCCTACAGACTCAAGTGCAGACTTTAAACACAGAAAAAAACCTACACATCCCTGTAGTGCATTAGAGCATTCACAAGCAGAGACATACTGTACCCAGTCTACCCACTCTACTAAGTCTTGGGATGAATTTATAAGACCTCCTCAGCCTCCTCTTCAAAACTTCAGTTACATCCCTTCAAATTACTAGAATATACAGCCACTCTGTTGTTAAATTGCATGCAGACATCATGAAAAGTAATTCCTCAGCAATTTGATATTACTTCAATGAAATGATCACAGCTAAATACACCATAATCATCAAACCAGTTTATGAGCTTGGGTGCACCTCTAAATCCCCCCTCTCTCCATCCACCAGCCATGGAGGTGTGTGAGTCCAGCAAAGAAGAGAACAGCAGCAGCAACCAGGTGGAGGACAGAAGCGAAGGAGACCAGAGAGATGAAAGGGAAGAGGAAAGAAGGATGGAAGAGGCTGTAGGGGCAGTAGAGGGAGTCAGTAACCATGACGACAAGGATGTGGACACATCCATGTTTGAAGGAAACAGGCTTCCTGTTCAGAGTGGCTCTGTCACTGGAAGACTCCAGAAAGATCGCTTTGCCACAGGTGAGGGAGTAAGAGTGAGAAAGGGCGTATTTGTACACAGTAGGACAGAAGACCTAGCTTTACTAGAAAGTGTGTCAGTGACCTTAATAATGGCCCCTGGTGACCTCTGACATTTTATAGGAAACATAGGAAAGTGTATCCGCACAGAGAAGAGCTGGCTGACCCCAGTAGAGTTCATCAGGCTGAACCCTGACCTGACAGACGGGATGTGGAAGAGAGACATCACCTGCAGAGGCCAGCCACTCAGCTACCTGCTACAGGTAAAGAGATAGATATCACCTGAAGAGGCTAGCCACTTAGCTACCTGTTGCAGGTACAGAGATAGAGATCACCTGTAGATATCAGATCAGCCTCTCAGTTACCTGTTGCAGGTACAGAGATAGATATCACCTGTAGAGGCTAGCACTTAGCTACCTGTTGCAGGTACAGAGGTAAGCATCACCAGTAGATATTAGACCAGCCTCTCAGTTACCTTTTACAGGTAAAGAGAGAGACCCATAGAGTCCAACCTCTAAGCTAAAGAAGTTGAATGGCACCTTAAAGTGCATGCATGCATTCAAATGTTCTGGGTGGAGATAAGAAATGTGAAGATATACTATGAATATAGAACGTGAGAAGCTCTTGGTCACTACTTTATCTAGATACCTCTCAGAGAATCAGGTTGGACATTTTTGCAGTTGGATTTGGAAACCTGAAAACATGCTTGTGTGTCCAAATAAATCTCTGTGTGTGTGTGTGTGTGTGTGTGTGTGTGTGTGTGTGTGTTTGTAGAAGAAGATCCTGCAGGTGCACTCTCTGCTGTGTGGTTGTCATCTGTGTGACTACACTGAGTCAGACCTGGTATTAGTTCTTACTGTCTCTCTCACTATATATCACTATATCACTATATACTATATGTCAGTATCGATCACCTCTAGCTTATGAGGTGGTGGGTTTATAGAAGTCACAGCATCATTTAGGACACAGAAAGCAAGCTGTGTGTGTGTGTGTGTGTGTGCACGTGTGTGTGTGTGTGTGTTTGTATTTCTCCTCACTAACAGGAAGACCAGAGAAACGATGACCACTGCTTTGTCTGCGAAATTGGAGGAAAGCTGGTGTGTTGTGACGGGTGTCCCAAATCCTTCCACAGAGAGTGTCACATACCTACTGGTGCTCCTCCAGGGTGAGAGAGAGAGAGAAAGGATAGGGGAGAATGGAGGAAAGAGAGAGCAAAGGGAGAAATAGATTGTTTTGTGTAATACAGACATGATTAGTTGACTAGAAAGAGAGAGAGAAAGAGAGACAGTGAGATAATGAATGGGGGACAAGAAACATAGAGGCAGAAACCTAAAGGTGTGCTGCCACACAAAACCTTTTTTACCTTTTTTGTTTTTGAAATATGAAAGGTGTATATGAGTTTGTGTTGTATGGTGCATGTGAAAATGTAAAACTATCTTCACTGTCTGCAATAGCCACAGAAATAAACAGAGAAATCAAGCCAATATGAAAAGTTTAACTGACTATCTTAATACTGAATGATCTTAGCACTGAATTATCACCCAATCCATGCTCTCCTGAATTTGATTAGTGCCCGCCCCACAGAATCCTAACTATGCCAGATCACTGAATATCCATGAGAAAAAAATATCAGGCAGAACAGCAACAGCCTTGTTTTTAGTTTTACACCTAAATAACAGGAGCTTAGGGACAAACAGCTGCAGTTAGAGTTTGGAGAAGTCCATTATTATTTCTGTGTCCAGCGCATTTTGAAAAGTAGGACTTATCAATGGTGGCCAGTGGTTGTAACAGTAACGTTGCCATAACAAAGCAGTTATCTGTCTATGCTGGCTAGTGTGAAACCCTATATATTACAAGCACATTTATAATCTCCAAGCATTTGGTGGATGTGCATATCATAGGCTGTGACTTCCTCCCCTTCCTTGAAAATGTAATATTACAAATCATCCCTTGCCATTCTGACTGTAAACTACTGTAAATATTAAATCATTGTGCCTTGCAATGCTGACATGCTACAGCAGCGACTCAGAGAACAGCTCATTATCATAGGTGGGAAAACGAGGTGTTTTACTCTAGGGCTATTTGAATAGGTTACATAAAGCCCTGTTAACGTCTCCTTGGACTTTTCAGCCCAACCAAAATTATATCCCATCTTTGGAGACGTCACAATTTCAAACACCCTATAGATGTATATGGGGAGATAGTTTATAGTAAAGTTGTATATAGGATATAGTTATGTTATAATAAATTCTCACATTAAGTCATGTGTGTGTCTGTGTTTCATATTATTTTGTGTTTTATGTTTGTCACACAGAGATTGGCTGTGTACATTCTGTGTTTGGAGGAAGACTCAGGAATGTCTGTACACTGATCACATGACCCAAAGACAGGTCCTAGACAGCAGAATCTCAGAATACAAACTGGTGAGCTCATGGCATTGGACAGGACTGGTGTCAATCAAACTGTGCTTCATTATTCCTGCCCTTTATTATTTTTTCTCATGTACTGTTCATGAGGCTGTCATATATCAACCTGAAGTTTATGTCTATATTGTTTGTGTGTGTCTGTGTGTTACAGCAATGCCAATATCTCCTGCTGTTTTTACTGAATGCAGATGAGCATAAAATCTTCAACTTGGATCCCTGCCCTACTGTAAGTGAAATTAGTGAGTTTGTGTGTGTGTGTGTGTTTGTGTGTACGTTTTTAAGCATCAGCCTCCCCCCTTCCCCCTCTTTCATTGACAGGTGTCAGGCTACTCATTACTGATTCCGAGGCCCATGTGGCTGCAGAAGGTGAGGGAGAACCTGGAGAATCGCTACACTCTAGTGGGGGAGTTTGTCTCCGACATCCGGCACATCTTCAGGAACTGTGCCATCTTTAACAGGGTTAGTGTGGCAGTTAAGGGAGGAACGTGTCCTTTTGAACGTTTTAATCTTCTTTGTAAATGCCTAAAGTGTGTGGTTTTGCTGAAGCTTGTCTTGTTATTTGATTCTTTTTTTCATCAATCATGTTTGTTTCTGCCAATGTCAAAAGGATGATTGTTTGAGGATGACCATTAATTCATTTAACTAATAGCACAGCCTTTCTCATTTGTTTAATGATTCGGATTCAGATACGGTGAAACCCAGTTATGTTCATTTCATGAGTTTGATGTGTGAGATGAAGCATGTCAAGTCTGATGGGAACTTACTGTGTAATTTTCCTTTGCTTTTATTCCAGAACAATCCAGATCTTAGGGACTTGGGAATTCAGCTGAGCACTTTGTTTGAAGGGGAGTTCCAGAGGACCTTTAACTTTTCTACTGGCAATGTTCACCACCAAGACAGACATGAAGACAGAGGAAAAGAAGGATTGCTACAAGTAGAGAGTAAAAGAGAAGAACAGGATCCCAAAGGCAGTTTAGTTTCACTTAAACCCAGTCCACTACCCACCCCTCCAAACAACCCCAGTCCACTACCTACCTCTTCACTCGGAAGGTGAGAAAGGGGTGGGTGGCGGTGGGGGGAGTGGGGTGGGGCTGGGGTGTTGAATACTAATTCAATGAAGGCAAAGATGTTTTATTATAGCAGCCAAGTGAAATACAAGTAAAAAACTTGAAAACTGTTGATTACCTCTGGTTACCCATGATAGTTATCGACATTTGAATGGACAATTGAATCGGAGTTGGGGTAAATAATCATGACATCTGTTCCTGGCTTTAATATATTTGATATGCTCAAACACGCACAGAGTTTAAGTACATGAGAGCAAGCAGAAACTTTTGGGTTGAAGTCAGGGTATTGTTGATTTCTTTTCTTTCACTAGCAAGATGAAGGTGTGTTTGTTCTATGTAGACCTGATGGGTCTAGCCAGACTAGCGCCACCTAGTGCTACCAATAAATTTCTCATCTAGCTCCACCACTGCGTCAGGAATCTATCCATAGGATTAGGTTTCCACCAGCTCTGGGCTTTCGGACCAATCAGCAAACAGGGATGGGAGAGCTGGGAGGGAGGGCTGAAAGCGATAACGTTGAAATCAAGCAGTGACACACGACCAAGCAGTACCGATTGGTTGAAGCAGACAGAATCTGCCCACCAGGAAGTAAACATATCTCAACTGATAGGTTCCAGACACTTTGCAAAAAGTGAAACAACGTGAAAGCGTTTGGTGCATTAGGCAACTGATGTGTCATGAAAAACAATTCTCAGTTGTCATTAGAATGGAATAACCTGGTAACAATTAACTTTGGCATAAGTTTTATAACTCATGAAAATGAAGATTTGTTGCACAACCTCTGCCTGACATCAGAGTCAGAGACAACAGTTTACATGACATGATTGCAGAATCTAGTGATTTTGGTCTGTCCAGAAATATTAGAAGTAATCAAACTGTTATTGCACCTGATAGATGATAATGGAACAGCCCGCCTCTCATGGCGGGTACTGATGTAATGTTTGCCATGCCTTTTGAAGCACAACTCAGAACATTAGCCTACAGAGAAGCATTGAATGCTGTGCTGAAGTTCCGAACTCCAGACACTGGGTTCAGGTGAAGCCTGAAGTCTCCACAGAGAAGAACATCTCCACCTACAGCCTGAGCTCTAGTAATGTTGCACTGAAACTTGAGGAGGATGACCATTAATTAATTTAACTAATAGCACAGCCTTTCTCATTTGTTTAATGATTCAGATTCAGATACGGTGAAACCCAGTTATTTTCATCTCCACCTACAGCCTGAGCTCTAGTAATGTTGCACTGAAACTTGAGGAGTACTGGAAAGAAATTCCCCATAAGAGAAACCAAGAAGATCCTAACTTCTCTGTTCCTGTGGAGGACACCATGTAAGGGGCTTTGAGAGTAAAAAGGCCAGAATGTTATTAGTCACCTTTTTATGACGTTGGGTTATTCTTCACCATCTTACCTGGAGTCACATATGTGGGCAAAACAATGTGGTTATGGTGCATGATTTTTTCTTGTGTGGTAGCCCAACTAGCATAGCTTAGGACCATAGGAATGTAGAGTAGCCAAATAGCAAGTCATTCCCAAACAAGGCCATTTTGTAGCAGGCAGGCTATATTAGTATGGGACTATTCTAGCAAAGCAGGTGCTGCATGGTATCTCTACACTCAGCCAGCAGTGACAGAATATATAGTTCCTAAGTCTCTATCTGCCTATGAATTGGTTTATCTTAATTTACACTGACATTGGTACTCACTGCAAATATACAGATAACAAAGGAAAGAAATGTAATTTTTTGAATGACTTTTGAAGAACTTGCTATCTGGCTTCTCTGCATTCCAGCGATCAATCGATCTTTTGTCTGCAGTATGTCCGCCTAATATATCCGCTACTGTTCAGTTAAAACAGAGGCTGATCCGTTGAAATCAGTGTTAGTGCTATATCCAATGCAAGTGAGTGTAGGCTTTAGTGTAAACCAGCCTTTGTCAATCAGGGTGCCGGGAAATAATCATAGTGCAACGTTTAGGTCATGACAAGCTGCGGTTAAGCCACAGTACACATGTAAACATACTGGCTATGAAATAGTGCTCCACATATTCATTTCATAACCTGGTTTAGGTTGGCTCTAGAAGCGATATCGAATTAAATCATGAATTGAGTCGTGACCTTGTGGATCGGAATTGAATCGATTTAGAAAATCTGCATCGATACCCAGCACTAGGTGTTACAGACCATGCCAGTGTTCTAGCACACTACCACACAAGCATGGTCAGGGTTGTTTTTGTTTTGATCAGAGCACGGACATGTTTGAATACATTTGTTCTGTGCCTTCTCTTAGGATGTATCCAGAACAGGACTGGGTTCTGTGCGACATGTGCCAGAAGTGGAGGAGGCTCCCAGATGGCATCGATCCAGAAACGCTCCCAAAAAAGTGGTTCTGCAAGATGAATCCAGACCCACAATACAGGTGACCTTTTTTCCCTACAACTTGTGTAAGGGAGTCAAATAAGGTATTGTAGGAGAAATTAATTTTTGACATTTAAGGCCTTAAAAAATCTGGAATTGTAGGATGTTAGGCAAAAAAAAGCAAATTTAATATGGAGTCAATTTATATTTTTTGTTCAGTTTAGGGATAGCGTAGGAATTAAGGAACCTGGCTAGAAGTGCTAGTAGCCTGGAATGTTGTGGGTTCGAATCCTAGCTGCCACTGTTGTACCCTTGAGAAAGGCACTTAACCATAAGTTGCTCTAGGGGGGACTGGCCCTGAAGTAATTGGTAGTTGACAAATGTAAGTCACTTTAGGTAAAAGCATCTACTAAATATGTAAATGTAAAGGTAAATTAACGAATACCTGAAGATGCATGAAAGCATGTTTTACGCTCACCAGTCATACTTGGTATTAAGTTTTCCATCACCGGTCTAAATAAAGGTCTTAAACATCTTTGTATTTTCAAAAGTGCACTTCCACACATTAAATATAGTAGGTATAGTATAGTACTGTGTGCCTTTCACGCCTGCTTTATTTGTCTTTTATAGGAGCTGTGAGGTACCTGAAGAAGAAGAGGATTCGGGTGATGAGGCCACCTACACAGAAACCTACAAACAACAGTACGTCACCCTCTCCTTAAAGATCCTTTACACTAACTGATCCCCACTTTGCTCCCAAAGACATGAACTACCATAAAGTATCTTACCATCTTATTTTTCTTCCTAAATATTATTAGCCTTTATCAAGAAAACAATAATACTGATATCAGCATCATTATCGTAGTATCATTGTTAGAAGTAGTTTTTGAAATCTATACTTCTACTTTTACCTAAATGTTAAGGCTTAAACAACAGTCATACAGATTTTGTTTATATATTACATATTAACAAAGCAATGGCTAAAAATGAAAAACTTGTGTTGCTTGGATAAAAGCCTCTGCAAAGAACCCCTAACTATAACCATAGATAAGGGTGTAGATGGGTCAGGGTGTGCTCATCAAATCATTTCCTAGATTTCCTAAACAAATTGTAAACTGACTACAGTTTCCATTTTTTGTCCCTCAGTGAACGCAACAGCTTGCTACAGGCAGAAAGGAAGAAGCTGGAGGTCAGCCTAATACACACATGCTTGACTTTTTCCTGTTGTACCATGAACCCAACACAATTGAATCACACATAAAGGGGAGAGGTCCAGAATTACTGACCTCACTCGTGTCTAATACTTCTGTGAGTGTGGATCTGTGCCCTGTGTCCTGTGATTATTGTCTTCAAAAGTGTTCATGTCTTCCTCTGGTCAGATGGAGGAAGAGAGGCAGAGGGAGGAAATGGCAAAACAGGAGAAGCTGGCCATGCTGGAGAAGGAGAAAGAGAAGATTCAGCGGAAGAACAAGCATCTCAAATGCCAGCTCAGCGTGGGTCATTGGGTCAGTGGGATATTGGGTTGGCGGTTCATTGGGTCATTGGGTCAGATTGGGTCATTGGGTCAGATTGTGTCACCAGAAGAACAAGCTTCTCAAACCCCAGTTCAGGGTGGATCATTATGTCAGTGGGAAATTGGATCGGTGGGTCATTGGGTCAGTGGTTGTGGCAATTTTCTTCAACTGCACTCAGTCACCATGAACAACAGGGCTATGGATTGATTCATACCGTATTTCTCCTTTAAGAGTGGTGATAGAGGCATGCCTATAAATCATATCTCCATAGTCCAGCAAATAAAGATAGCTTAGATCATCTTTTTTCTACAAAAAAGGGAAATGGCGTCTATTTTTATATTTTGGGTCTGTGGGTGACTGGGATGCCCTCAGGGCTGACACAGCAGCTCAGAGTGGGTCACTGAGTCTGTGGTTGATTTAATAAATTTATTTTAAACTTAAAGAATCATTGAGGGTTACTGGGTCTGTGGGTAGTTGGACAGTTGGCGATTGGGACAATGGGTGATCAGGCAGCCAACAGCACTGTGTGAGGGTGGGTGATTAGGACGCCCTTTGGGCTGCCACTAGCCTGGCCTTGTCTTCCTAGCACTTCCACTTGATTATCATCTCCCTACAGTGATAGTCTGGATTATCATCTCCCTACAGCACTAGTCTGGATTATCATCTCCCTACAGTGATAGTCTGGATTTGATCCCATTGAGCTTGTTGTCTCAGGAGGCATTTTAACCTCTCCAATCAGCAAACAGAGGGAAGCATTGTGAATGCAGAGCTAAAATGCTATAAATTAAGGCAAGCTATCACTAACGGACTGATGCAGTCTTTTTAAACTTAAACACCTAAAGCAAGCAATCGCATTTCATTACTGAATGTCCAGACTATCTGTATGAAATGAAAGTGGAGAATGAGGGTCTGGCTTTATAACAGGCTAGGCTGCCACAGACATTACGTGACTTAGAGAAGCCAGGCACACTGACACAGCCAGGCACACTGACAGTACAAGTGCTTTATTGCCCAGTGTGAATAATTGTAGGAGAAGTCAGTAACCAGGTCTCCATGTTAATGTGCATTTCTTACTATTTGAACAAGAAATCCTGGCCTGGAAACATTTAATTTGTACTTTCTTTGTAATCTTCTATGGTGCATATCATATAAATGCAAAAACATCAGTTCAGTTCACTAGAGGGGTGTGGGTTAACTCTTGATGCACAAAGGGCGTAATGCAGTTTGTGCATTTCTGGCATTTGTACCTACATTTGTAAATAGTTAAATATTGTATAAATGATTTGAACATGTTGCACTGACAACATTACTTTTTGATGCCACTGCTGGTCATTTGTTAATAGATGTTTTATAAATGATTTGAACATGTTGCACTGAAAACTTTACTTTTTGATGCCACTGCTGGTCAGAACAGTTGCCTTGATGGAAAGGCGTGTTGATAGTGCATATTCTTCAGCCAAAGTTTCAAAGGAATCAGACAGATGAAAAGAGCTTAATGGGTCTCTCAAGTGATGAACTGCTATGAAAACCTAAACAAAAAGTTAGAAGCTGAGGCTGGTGTATAACTAGAGTTGCTATGTACCTTACCTTTGAATGCTTTGTGTGTGTGTTTTCTGTAAACACAGAGGAGTGGTAAGGCAGCAGCCACCCCTAACGGCTCCAGTATCCTTAGTCAGACAGGTGAGAGGATAATGTGTTATTCTTCTTGATACGGACAATGAGGCTGACATTTCCCTGTGCACTGAGTTTCATAGAACATGTGTCTGACTCCACAGACTTCAGTCCGTCCTCCGAGGACTGGCCCTCCACACCTTCAAGGTACACAAATCTCTTTTCAATCCTCTGTATGACCTATTTGTTTAATCTGTTGGTCGCTTTTAAAAACAATGCTGAACAAATAAATACAAATACTCTTGTCGAAAATCTTTGTTCCTTCATTTTAGCGCACTAATATTTAGCATAAGGATGAGAGCATGGATCTCATAATGAATATTTAATCCTAAACTTTGAAATGAATCCTATGAAACTCACATACAGTACTCCTAGAATGAAGAGGAAGCAAAGCGCAGAGTTAGAGGTTGCAGAGGCAAAGCAAGCACGAAATGGTTATTCTCCTGGGTCTAAAGCTGCTATCGCATTGTCACCTGCTGCAACATGGCTGACTCCAGAGGCCATCCACAGTAACATCAAACATGACAGTGATGATGACATTATCATTGACGAAACCACGAGTACCCCCAAACCCAAGGCACCAACCTTTGACATCTCCTGGGTAAAGACTGAGCAGACCAGTGATGTAGAGTGTTCTGATGCCGCTGCCCCAGAAGTGCCCAGAACCAAAACATCTCCAGCGACCGGGACCCATGGAGCTCTGAGCCCAGAGCGGGCAGAGGTCAGTACAGCCACCAAGACAGAAACCAGTGTGGCCATTTGGGAGAAGAACGTGGAGGTGAAAAACACAGCACATGACAGACAGGGAGGTGGAGCGGATGTAAAAGTGGAGAGAACAGAGGTGGGCCTGTCACGAGCACGAGATGGAGACGAGGGACGGGTGGCAGTAGTGCATCCCCAAGAGCCGACCTCCGTTAACAGCATCCCCCTGGCTGAGGCACAGCAGCAGCAGGACCAGCTGATGGAGAAGACGGCTTTGGAGAGAGACGCCTACCAGACTAAAGTGCAGCAGCTCATTGCCAAAATCAAGGACCTGGAGCAGAACGTTCTGGAACTCAGTCAAGAGTCCGTCAAGAAGGAACAGAACCATCAGCCTTGCCAAGCAGATCATCCAGAGGGTGAGGATTACAAAAGTCTCCAACAACAAGTAGAGCAGCTTCAGAAAGAAAGGATCTGCCAAAAGTTGGTCAAGAAGGAACAGATGCAACAAACGCATTATCCAGAGGGCGAAGGGGATTACAAAAGTCTCCAACAGCAAAGAGAGCAGCTTCAGAAAGAAAGGGATGCTCTGGCAGAGGAAAAGAGACAGTGGGAAGAGAAAAACAAAGGGGAAGGGATCAACAGCAGACCCCCACAGAAACAGCAGACAGGGGAAGAGGCATCGTTCACCAAGGTGAGAGAGGAGCTTTTGTCCTCTTCTGTCTACCTGTAGATTTTTTTCAGGCATGTGGCACCACTACATGATGATTTAACAGCACATCTGTGCTCGTATCAAAAGCCTGAGACTTGATAAGACTAAAGTATACTAGAGTACATCTGTGCTCGTTTCAAAACCCTGAGACTTGATAAGACTAAAGTATACTAGAGTACATCTGTGCTTGTTTCAAAAGCCTTAGACTTGATTAGATTAGAGTATAGTTGCAATCACTTCTGTTACCATTAGCTATGTCCAACAACCTAGACCAATCTTGACTAGGACTCCCTGTCAGCAGGGATACTGTACCTCAATGAGACTGATAGACACTTTATCCTGTAGCAAATTCAGGCTTTCTGTAGCATCCGTGACATGACACACACAAGATATACACACACATACACAACAGAAACGGATAGAGATGAAAAAGGAACAATTTTGTGCCACTTAGAATCCCAGTCCGTTCCTGGCTAAATGAAGGAGAAATAAAATACAATACAGTAATAAACTGCCTGTTTGTGATGCAGCTGGCCAGTCTGGAGGTGGAAAGAGCAGCTTTTCTCTCCTGGATAGAGCGGATGCAGAAAGAGCTGGAGGATCTGAAGGAGGCAATCATGGGCTCAGCCAATGAGGAGGCGGGGATGGACGTGGCCGGCCAAACACACAGCAGCCCAGACCCACATGGGAAGGAGAAAAAACACAGGTGGGCCATGAGCTTACACACACATACACATCATTACTGCTATTATTTGAAAAAGAAAAACATGTTTAAACTAGATGTACTGCTCTAAGGAAAATAATGTAATTATTACTAACATGATGTACATCACATACATTGCAGCGTGTGCCATCGGAATCTCCATATCTAATCCTTATGCATCGTATGAACCAAACTCTTACATGTCAACACACAAACATACATGGTCATAGTCTGAATCCCTATGATTTCTTTACCATATACTTCAAGTGGATGTGTGTTGTGTGTTTGTGTGGATGGCCTGTGGGATTAAGCAGGTACTGTATTCATCTGTACGTACAAAGTGTGTGGGGGCTTGTGAACAAACATGGTTGGTTGAGTGTGTGTGTGTGTGTGTGTGTGTGTGTGTGTGTGTGTGTGTGTGTGTGTGAGAGAGAGAGAGAAAGAGAGAGAGAGTGTGTGTTTGTGTGTGAGAGAGAGAGAGAATGAGAGAGATAGAGAATGTGTGTGTTTGTGTGTGTGTGTGTGAGATAGAGATAGAGTGTGTGTGTGTGTGTGAGAGAGAGAGAGAGAGAGAGAGAGAGAATGTCTAAATCTAACCATTATAGAGTTGTAGAGAATTTGATGATAAAGATGAGTGTGTGTGTGTGTGTGTTAAAGGAGAAACAACACATTGCTGCCTGTGCTTAAAGATGAATTCCTTTTAAAGATGAATTTTGATGTATCTGATGTGTGTGTGTGTTTGTGTGTTAAAGGGAGAAACAACACATTGCTGCCTGTGGCAGGATAACCCCAGCAGTGGAGAAGACGGAGGAGACCAGAAAGTTTTGAATGAAAAGCTTTTGTTTATTTTTTTTTTTCCTTTTTCTCTTTTCTTAAGAACAGCACATATTTACAGTGCACAACATGCATGCAAAACAAAAGACCAGCAACAGGCATAGGTAGCCAGGCTACGTCCTCAGACCCTGAACCACTATGCAGCAACTTGCAACAACATGCTGCATGGCTGATGAGCTGTCAGAAATGCAGTTCAGACCAGCTGGTCCTTCAATGGACATCAAGCTAATTTCAGGAGAGCTGGAGGAGATCCACCTGCCACACTTCCTCTGTTTGGGGGAAAGTCAGTCTTCTTCTCTGACAGATGCTATAAACGTTCTCCATAAGCAGGACACTGGAGTGTTTATAGACAAGTGTGAACAGAGTCGCTTCCATGCCAGGCTGGCTCCTTTTCTCCTTGTGGGCTCTTCTTTTCTTTCATATCTCGGATGTTCCCTGGCATAGAGGAAAAAAGTGAGAAACAGATTTGGGTCCATGCAGATGTTCAGGTCTATCAGAGCAGCACCTCGCCACTTACCCTCCGCATTTACCTGCTGCCAGAGGATGCCCATCTTAGAATGTTAGTGAAGGACCAGGAAAAATCAGAGGAATTCAGAGGATTCAGACTGGCTCTGCCCCGACCTGTAAGGCGTCTCCAGATGAACGGGTTCTATGGTTTACAGACCAACTGCAACTCCAGCATCAGTCCAAAAGAACTAGACCTCAGACGCAGTGAAATTGTTCCCAACTTCTCTGTGGTGCGCATAAGTGAGGCTTGTGATTTTAGGATGGAGTTTCTCTGCTGTGTAGACAAACAGCAAGTCTGGCAAGCAGACATCTTGAGGACAGAATGTCCCCAGCAGGACAATATAAACACCTCCACTGTTGCTCCTGACTCTTCAATCCCAAACATTCACACAATAGATGAGTTTTTTAAAAAGAAGATGCCAGATCTCATTGAGAAGGTGACTAATGTGATAGCACTAGCAGATGAGATGCTGTCCAATGACATCATCAAAACAGAACAGTACAACAACATCAAAGCAGAATCCACTGACCAGAGCAAAATGAGATGTGTGTTTGATGCCCTGCGCTCTTGTGGGTCTTCTCAGAAAAAGTTGTTCCTTCGGATCCTTTGGAGTCAGCACTCTTCCCTGCTGAGAGAGTTGGGTTGTGGCGAATCCTTGATGGACGTATGATATGATGTTTAGATAATGTAAAGTGACTGGGGTTTGGCTGACACTATTATTCAATGTGAATCCTCCGCTTGGCGACCGATTTCCAGTGCTGGGGAATCAATGGCATCTCTGTTCCTCCTGTCTTAATCCTGTCCTAGATCTCCTGATTCATGTGTGTGTGGGGGGGTGGGTGTGTGTGTCCTATGATTCCTGATGATTTCATATTAAAACACACGTTCTCACACAATTACCAGATGTTACTGGCTCCTGAAACATCCAACATGTCTAGCAATGATTGATTGGCAAACATTTTCATGTGCAAAGTTTTTTAATATTTGTGTTATCTATATACTGTAGCCTATTTGCAGGTGGTTGTTCTTTGTTCCTAGGCAACCCTAAATGTATTTCTTATAGCAATACATCACAATAGCATAGCAAAACAATAGCATCAAAGCTTTAAAGCAACACTGTCAATACAAGTTCAGTAAGTCTCTGTCTAGAATAGGTTACTTAGCCGTTAGACTACAATTTCCACAAAAATGTAAAGTCTATGATGTAATGTAAAATCCATTTTTTATACATTTATTGCCATTAAATACAATCCACACACTGAAAATGTTGGCTTAACGGCTTAGTCATTGATCAAGGGACAATAATTAGTTGGTGATCAGATTGTGCCATGTTCTAGCAGTGCTCATAAGTGTTTGGAAGGTTTTTGTGGTTTTTAGGTAGCTAGTCCACTAGTTTTACACCAAAACTCTTTAGTGTTGCTTTAAAGTCCATAATTAAAGATGGAATGGCAGAGGAAAAACCCTGCATATCAGTGTACAAGTACCTGTTTACAACTGTATTTCAAAGCCTCGGTAGAGCAGAAGGCCATTATCTGCAACAGGAAGGAACATCACTCCATCATCAACTGCATGGACAAACACAGGAGCTCCCTTCAAGTTTTGGGGTTCAGGGAGTCAGTTGATCAAGAGGCAATGACCATTGAGAAAGAGCTCTATGAAGACATAATGGTAATAAAGAAAACAACCAACCTGTAATAACCTACTGAAGTTTAGAGCACACACATCTTGAATGAATAATGCAATGAATAATGCAATAATAGTTTAATAGAGAGTGCAATAAGCATTTAATAGAGAGTTTAAGAGTGCAATAATAGTTTAATAATGATAGTACAATCAGAGGGAGGACATAACTGAATTTTAATTTTTGTTGCTTGTGATCCACTTTGGCCTGAGCTCAGAGGAAGGCATCATGATGGATGCTGACATTAGGCTACTGTCATTTTGGTATATATCTTTACATTGACTAAATCCACTAAAGGCTTTTAAACACAATGCAAGGTTTGCTACTACGCATAATGCTACTGGATACTATGAATACTGGCCACACACATTAGAGTTGTGTACACAAAATAGCAGCACATATTAATTAGGCCTAATAATTTAGTTTTTTTTTTCTGATTGTTCATGCACAATTTTTGAAACTGAATTTTTTTATTCTACATACAAAAATCATCACCCAACTAGCAAAACAAATAACTTGCAAAAACACTTTTTGCTAAACTGTTCACACTCTTTTCAAAATTGTATTTTTGTACACAAGAGCACACACAACCTATAAAATGAATAGGCACACAAAGCACCAACTGAGAGTAAGAACTGAAAACGCATTTAGCTTTTTTTTACTCTGTGTGCATGGCAACAATGTTTTCAGTAGCTTATAACTGTGTAATACATGTAGCTTAGTATAACGCATATGCACAGGTATCCCAATGTGCAAACTGTGGATGTTTACATGTACAGTATGTCAGTATAGGTCTATGGTATATAAGAGACTTCACAGTCCTTGTCTCTTTCCTCCTTATTTCTACACCTTATTCATTCTGTCCATTATTGTCCATAACTGTAATTCAAACACATCCTTACTTCTCTTTTTTGCAGTGCTAAAGGTCTGAATCTGTGAAGTAATTATCAAAAATGGCTTTGACATGTGTCAATGTAGGAAGGCAATTCTCAGAATAGTGTGAGTAGAAGACACACAAGTGTACCTTTTTTCTACAAGTGTGCTATAAAATTGTAAACCAAGTCTTATGCAGTGAGTTGTGTTTAAAGTTTAGTAAAAATTGCATTACAAAATGAGTGTAAAGCACTAATTGAGCTTTTAGTTTTGCAGACGTTGTGAGCAAACGTTTGTGTGAATGTTTGTGCCAAAAAGAATCACTGTTAGTGTTAGTATTCAGAAAAAAAATGTAATGCTATGTTAATAAAATAATTGTAAATTGTCAGCGTAAATTCAATTCCTTAAAACCTAATTTTCTTTTCACAAGAACCAAAACTGTTAAAAAATGGAAGTCTTGTCACTTTTTAGGCTAAAATGCACATCAATTTTTATAGGATCGGCTACATTATCCCCATTTTCATGTGACTAGGGAGGGGCCCGAAAAGACCAATAACTGACGTCTGACTCTAACGTCATGAAGTCTTATTAAGTGCTGTAGGCTACCTGCCAAAAAAAGTAGTCAAACGAGAAGTCAGGGAAGTGCGCTGTATCGGTTAGTGCAGACTAGAGGGGAGGTAACCTGCTCTCAGTCACTGTGAGTTGGGTTTAGCTTCTTAGTGTCTTTTATAAATTTATCAGGCTAATCCAGTGCATCAGGGAGCCAAGGCTCTTGTCAAGTGTGGTTGGCTATTGTGTTAACAATTGGTGCCTCCTCACCAATGGACCCATCAGACTTCCTAACGCAGGAGGATTTACTGCGCTTCTTCCACTGTAAGAAGACGGAGATGTCGTGCATCGACCAACCACACACTTTCCTCAGTCAGCTACGAGACCACGACCTTGTGTCAGAGAAACTGTATCAGGTATAGGCTATACTTTTATTTATTGTTGTAAACATGGATAATACGATATCTTCCAGGTTATGATTTGGATTTATGTAGGAACTATAAAACATGAGAATTTGGCATACCCAAGGCTATAGTGCATCATTAACAGTAAGAGAAATTTTTGAACTGGTCGAGCCTTTTAATGGTAAAATCCTGAGTCAGGATGAGAAGAGTGGCTTATCATGCATGTCATTATTCCATTATTCTCTAGAGAGTAATAAGGATGAAGACAAAAGAGCAGAAGAAGAAGGGTGTGTATCAGGTGCTGGACACCCTGGAGATGAATCACCCGAAGTGTGTGAAGACCTTCTGGCAGTGTGTGTTTACAGACCACATCATGCAGCAGTACCCCACGTTTAGACTGCTAAGGAACAGCCTCATGGATGGTGTGTGTGTCTGTGTGTGTTCCCATGTGTCCTAGCTATGGAAAACACCTGGAAAAAAAATAGAATATTCAATACTCTATAATGTCCGGAAAATTGTGTTTGCATTTTAGCGCCTCATTCAAATTGGTACTATGGACATCTTGGTGCTTATTCTGAACCCTTGTGTAGTGCTGAAGACGAGTGGGGGAAATGGAGTACTAATTGGATTGTGTTTCTGATATTCAATTTCATATGGGAAAAACAATTCTGCAACTGTAGCTTACGTTGTCTGTTGTTCTTTGAGAACTGTCCTTGTGATCATGGTTATTTTTGTACACAAGAGTACACACAACCTATATAAAATGAATAGGCACACAAAGCACCAACTGAGATTAAGAACTGAAAACGCATTTAGCTTTTTCTTACTCTGTGTGCATGGCAACAATGTTTTCAGTAGCTTATAACTGTGTAATACATGTAGCTTAGTATAACGCATATGCACAGGTATCCCAATGTGCAAACTGTGGATGTTTACATGTACTTCTTTGAGAACTATCCTTGTGATCATGGTTTCATTTTTCATCTTTCAGTGTCTTTTTCATCCAGTGGGAAGCATCCAGAGATGGTCAGTATGAGCAAACTGAAGGATATAGAGGGGATGAATAAAGAGCTAAAAGGAGAGGTGAAGAAGACTGAGATGAGTTGTCAGAAAAAGAAGACACAGAAACAAGAGGAAAGAAGACACAGTCACAGAAGCAAGACGAAAGATGGTGAGGTCAAGCAGAAGGTCATAACTAGTGTGAAGTGTAATTTGTGTAACTAGTGTAATTTGAAAATCCCAACACTGTTGTAAGAGGGACATCAACATCTGTACAGAAAGCAGGGCAGTCAGTGGCACAGTATATGGTTCATCAATTTCCTTATGGCTGCTGCAACGCACACCATTGCAGACTCAGAGGCCACACCATCAGTCTTTGCTGGAGCGTGTGGTGGTACTTGGTCTGTTCTGCATTTGTGGTGTCTAGTCTACGTGGGTTGGGCAAGAGTGGAAACAGGGCGTTGGCACCATTTGCTACTTTCCATTTCCATACAGAATTCTTACCATCCTGCTCGTCCTGTTCGTCCTGGTGGAGTGGTTCCCAAACCAGTAGAAGGCAGAGATTGAGGGTTGAGATACAGCCCATCTACTTGCTATGTATAGTTCTCATGGAACAGAAATAGATTTTGAACGTAGCTTTGGCTTCACCTGCAGGCATACAGCCCTTTAGCCAAGTGTTTTGTCTCCACCTGCAGGCATATAGCCATTTAGCCAAGTGTGTTGTCTCCACCTGCAGGCATACAGCCCTTTAGCCAAGTGTGTTGTCTCCACCTGCAGGCATACAGCCCTTTAGCCAAGTGTGTTGTCTCCACCTGCAGACTTTGCCCCAGTGTGATTTTACCTCACTCTGAACTTACAGTTTTGATTCTGTGTAATACAGCATGCCTTGTGTAATACAACAAAAGTTTGATTACAACGAAAGCTTTTCAGCTCTCTCTGCTGTTCTGTGTGTCCCTCCCCTCTCAGTCCTTGCTGTGTTTTTCAGGTTCTCCCCTGACCAAGGCAGGCAGAAAGGACATCTGGAACTTGCCCATGTATAAGACCCATTTACCCGTCACCTGTGGGGACATAGAGGGGTTTCTGTACAGAGACAAACTAGCCAGAGGTGAGGTGTCCTCTCTGTGTACATATGCATAATGTAGCCGATTGGACATGTTTCAGCCTTTAGTCAGATAGGACAGTGAAGAGTGACAGGAAAGACGTAGGAGAGAGAGTTTGGGTGGGATCAGGAAATGGCCGCTGGTCGGACTCAAGCCTGGTCCGCTTAGGTAATTAAGTGACAAAGAAGGTAGTCTACAGAGACAAACTAGCCAGAGGTGAGGTGTTCTCTCCAGCAGGCCCTGAAACCCTGTTATAAGGCCCTGAAACCCTGTTATAAGGCCCGGTTACATGACCGTATGACCCCAGCCACTGCAACAATGACTTTAACTCATATCTATACTTATCTATACTACCTGTCAGGTGTGGGGATTCTAAAGGGGGTTCTAAACCAATGGGTAAAAGTGAGAGAGAGGTGGTCTTGGATCCTCACTGGATTACTGATCCTTTGCTGACTCTGCTTACTAGATTCCTTTTTTAAGTGTCTGTTTGCGTCATTCTTCTCAGTGACAGGAAACATGTAGGAGAGAGATGGGGTGAGATTGGGAAATGGCCACTGGTCAGACTCAAGTCAGTAGGTGACTGGACCTAAAAGTTGCATGTATTGTGCACACAAAACACACATTTTCTGTAGCTATTGTAAGTGTTATTACAGTTTTACGAATAGACACTATAGCACGTCAACTAGGTGCAGCTGTGACGTATGAAAACACAGATTTTCTGTAGCTATTGTAAGTGTTATTACAGTTTTAAGAATAGACACAATAGCACGTCAACTAAGTGCAGCTGTGACGTATGAAAACACAAATTTTCTGTAGCTATTGTAAGTGTTATTACAGTTTTAAGAATAGACACTATAGCATGTCAACCAGGTGCAGCTGTGATGTATGAAAACAGATTTTCTGTAGCTATTGTAAGTGTTATTACAGTTTTAAGAATAGACACTATAGCATGTCAACTAGGTGCAGCTGTGATGTATGAAAACACAGATTTTCTGTAGCTATTGTAAGTGTTATTACAGTTTCAAGAATAGACACTGTAGCACGTCAACTTTTTCTACAAATGTGCTATAAAATTGCAAATTTATGCTTATCCAAACATATGAGTCTTATGCAGTGAGCTGTGTTTACTGTTGTGCATGTTGTACTGTTTAGCACAGTTTATACTGCACTGTACTGTGCAGTATAAACTGTGCAAAAAATGTGGTACAAATTTTCAAACTGAGAGTAGAGTGCTGATTGGACTTTTAATTTGGCACACTTTGTGAATAGATGGCTACACATGTTAATAGTTTCAGAAATTGTGCTAAAAGAATCACTGTTAGTGTTTAAGCATTCAGAACTGTATCCTGTGTTGATATAGAAGACTTGACCAGTTGCAGTCATGTTAAAGCCTGGGTCAGGAATTGTTTTGTATGACATATCATAAATCACCTCATCCCTTTTGGTATGAAAAGTTGTCTGTGGGAAATTACCATCAGGACTAGTTTAAGTGATGCAGTAAATGAAGATGAGAAGGTTGTTAGAATGTTTGAGTAATGTGCTAGAATGTTTGAGTACCGTGTTAGAATGTTTGAGTAATGTGTCAGATTGTTTGAGTAACGTGTTAGAATGTTTGAGTAATGTGTTAGATTGTTCGACTGACAAAGATGCCATCCTCCTTGACGCCTGCAGGAGAGAAGTGCATAGTCCACCAGGATCGCTGGTACACACCTGGTGAGTTTGAGAAGCTGGGAGGCAAAGAGAAGAACAAGAACTGGAAGACTAGCATTCACTACCGAAACACAACCCTGCAGAAGCTCATTCAGGTGACTGTAAATGTGTGTGTGTGTGTGTGTGTGTGTGTGTGTGTGTGTGTGTGTGTGTGTGTGTGGAGAGATAGAGAGCTTGGTGATTGTGTATGTATCTACCTCTTTCCCAAGCCAAATTATATTTGGATTGTTACTTTACAAAAGAAGCCATTTCCAGTAAGAATCCATGTTCCCAGACCTGTCACAGTTATCTGAAACTGCAGACTTACAGGGACAATAGAATAAAATAGAATAGACAGAGAGAATGGAGGATCAGTCTTAATGTTCAAGTATATTTACACACACAAATAATTTGATCTCTGCATGTGTCCCAGTTGTAGCGGCCAGCTTGTTACCAGACTGCAACATAGAGGGACACGGACAACAAATTAAGCGAATAATCATTTATTGAACTAAAGTCATAAATATTTCCAAAATCAAGTGTCTAAGGGAACATGGATGTTGGTGTGTGTGTATGTGAGTGTGAATGCAATGTGTGTGTCAGTATGTTAGAAAATGGAAGACGAAGGCAGACAAAGAGAAGAGAAGAACAGAATAAAGTGAAAGAGAGAATCAAATTGGGTGTCTTCAGGAGAGAAAGAGAGAGAATCTAAATGGGTGTCTAGAAGAGAGAAAAAGAGAGAATCTAAATGGGTGTCTAGAAGAGAGAGAAAGAGAGACAATCTAAATGGGCCCATGAAACATTGAACATTGAGTCTTTAGATACAGGGGATCCATTTTTCTTTCTTTAACAGTTTTTCAAAGCAGAACTGTTGCAACAACAACAACAGCTCTGAAGTCAATGAGATGGTAAACAAACATGTTATATGGAGAATTAGGCACAATTTGCCCTGATACATCAGTAAATTACTGAGAATTCAGCCTTGCAACTTCACTCCTCTGAAATAGGAAATGAAAACAACTCGTACTCGACAACATTTGTTGTTTATGTGCTGTTAATGTTTATTACCTTTTCAGTCAACACAGCTCTTCAAAAATGATAATTGCTGCCTTGTACCCTTTGCCTTGTAAACAAAACCACATGTATGAAGCACAGCATGAATTTAGGACATTGGTGTAAATTACAAAAAGAATTGGTGAAGGTAGAGGGAGCTCTGTAGTTACAAAAATGTGTTCGTTTGTTGTGAAAAAAAATTAATTCATGTTCTTTTTTCTTATATGTGTTCTTGCAGGAGAATCACTTAACATCTCGACCAGCTAAACGGAGAACAACTGAGAGAAAACAGGTAACCCATCACCTTGTTCTAATGGGCTTTTCATTTTAGCTCAGGATATGCACAGTGAAACACATACATGCAGAGAAGTTTTGAAATAGTTTCTGAGGGGAGGGGAGGTGGGTGCTTGCAAATAGGTCTCTTTTTGCATTTACATTAGGGCTAGACCTATATGTTATGATTGTGTTTTTAAACACACACACAAAAAAAAATCAAAACAGAAAAACACGATTGTACATGATCAAGTGTGATTGTACATGATTAAGTGTGATTGTACATACATGCAGTATAGCCCAAACAGCCATCTAGCTGCTATGTCTCGCCTATATTAAGAGCTTGATATTGCCATGTGTGCGTGAATGGGGCGATGGGCCAGTCAATACAATTGTCATGGCCAAATTCTGTTTCCAGTCCAACTCTAAATAAACGGTATTGCAGTAAAATGTCATTGTCAGGGTTCTGCTAAAGAACTGAGAAATGTAGGCCTACGGACTTTTGTCATGTCATATCTACATATGGAGTAGGCTACATTAGACATGATTATGCTATCCGAGGATGCACACACACACACACACACACACACACACACACACACACACACACTACATACCAGCTGTGGTGGAAGTGGTGACATACTAAATGACTGATTTTTTTGGGTGTTGACTTAATTGACTAATCCTGATCTATGCTCTGCTGCAGATGAGAAAATCCTTGTTTCCCTCCCACCATCACACCTCAACAAGTGAGTCTTTGCTGTAGTCTGATGGTATGCTGCAAGATGTGTGTGTGTGTTTATGTAACATAATATATTTAGCAGTACTTAGACAGCTTGTCAGAAAGTGCCCCGGACCAGATTAAACTCCCTAAAACTGATGACTCAGGAACAATAACACTTTAGCGCCAAGATGTTTGATTTTTTAACCCATGCAAAACAGTGGTACTAAGCAGGTGATAGTCCCTACAGGCTCAAGTGCAGACTTTAAAACACAGAAAAAAACCTACACATCCCTGTAGTGCAGTAGAGCATTCACAAGCAGAGACATACTGTACCCAGTCTACCCACTCTACTAAGTCTTGGGATGAATTTATAAGACCTCCTCAGCCTCCTCTTCAAAACTTCAGTTACATCCCTTCAAATTACTAGAATATACAGCCACTGTGTTGTTAAATTGCATGTAGACATCATGAAAAGTAATTCCTCAGCAATTTGATATTACTTCAATGAAATGATCATAGCTAAATACACCATAATCATCAAACCAGTTTATCAGCTCGGGTGCACCTCTAAATCCCCCCTCTCTCCATCCACCAGCCATGGAGGTGTGTGAGTCCAGCAAAGAAGAGAACAGCAGCAGCAACCAGGTGGAGGACAGAGGCGAAGGAGACCAGAGAGATGAAAGGGAAGAGGAAAGAAGGATGGAAGAGGCTGTAGGGGCAGTAGAGGGAGTCAGTAACCATGACGACAAGGATGTGGACACATCCATGTTTGAAGGAAACAAGCTTCCTGTTCAGAGTGGCTCTGTCACTGGAAGACTCCAGAAAGATCGCTTTGCCACAGGTGAGGGAGTAAGAGTGAGAAAGGGCGTATTTGTACACAGTAGGACAGAAGACCTAGCTTTACTAGAAAGTGTGTCAGTGACCTTAATAATGACCCCTGGTGACCTCTGACATTTTATAGGAAACATAGGAAAGTGTATCCGCACAGAGAAGAGCTGGCTGACCCCAGTAGAGTTCATCAGGCTGAACCCTGACCTGACAGACGGGATGTGGAAGAGAGACATCACCTGCAGAGGCCAGCCGCTCAGCTACCTGTTACAGGTAAAGAGATAGATATCACCTGAAGAGGCTAGCCACTTAGCTACCTGTTGCAGGTACAGAGATAGAGATCACCTGTAGATATCAGATCAGCCTCTCAGTTACCTGTTGCAGGTACAGAGATAGATATCACCTGTAGAGGCTAGCACTTAGCTACCTGTTGCAGGTACAGAGGTAAGCATCACCAGTAGATATCAGATCAGCCTCTCAGTTACCTTTTACAGGTAAAGAGAGAGACCCATAGAGTCCAACCTGTAAGCTAAAGAAATTGAATGGCACCTTAAAGTGCATGCATGCATTCAAATGTTCTGGCTGGAGATAAGAAATGTGAAAATATACTATGAATATAG
>JAIFZK010000002.1:770000-820000 GCA_027481765.1 Tenualosa thibaudeaui
CCATCTGGAGAGCCAAGATCCGCAGAGACGACTACTGGCTGCCCAGCAGGAGCCCTGGACAGGGAATCAGCCAGGAGGTAACTGGCTGCAACCCAAAATAAGGTAATCTCACACACACACATTACACACAAAAACAGTTACTCTCTCCCACACACACACACACATATTTCTCTCTCTCTCTCTCCCCCACTCTCTCTCTCTCTTGTATCACCACTGCCTGAATCAATGATTTGGTATTGTTAAACCTACATGTTTGGTATCATGTTTATGAAAAAGATGCAAGCATACTGTACATGTCAGTCACACCCAATCGCTTTAGTTTGTCTTGTATTGGAGAAGACTCTGCAGAGCTGCAGATTTGCTGTGATTTAATGTTAAATTACTCAAAGAGACCCTATGCAGCTTTTTCATCCTCATAAAACCATTTAGAAATCATTGTTTTGGTTGACTGACATTTTGAAAAGCGACTTGTCTTTTGTTTACAACAGTATTGGGATCTTGTCATGTTCTTTCTCTATGGAGCTCCCTCTAAAGCTTTTGTGTGCATAATGCAACAACAATGCAAATAAGGGTTGTTGAGCGCTTTAATTGTACCTGAATCCAGTATGTTCTCATGTTTATTTTGATACATGGTTTATCATATGTTGAGTAAGAGTTCATAAACATTGCTGTCAATTGAAGTCAATTGTCTCATGAACCGTTTATCTCAGCAAGAAGTAACTAGTGTCACTGGATAGCTCAGTTCATGCAGTTTCACGTGATGCACATCATATCTGTTTGATGAGAACTGAGATTAATAGATGTGGATTTCCATGCACTTGTGAATCAGGCCAGCATTGGGGAGTCTAGGAACATTTTAGGGAAGATTCAATCACTGTGAAATGGACCTAACGAAGTCCATGGGTCCTACTCTGACATAAACACCCTCTTCTCTCATTCCCTTCAGAGCGGGTGTTCAGGTGTGACCCTGGCTAATTGATGGAGTCTCCAGAGGTGTCCTGAAGAACCTTCTAGACTGTCTCCAGGCCCACAGTCCTCCTGTGCTGAGCAGCAGGGAGGTGGAGGAGGTCCTGCAGAGGAGTCAGGTGCTGCAGGACCAGGAGAACTGCGTCGCTGACGTGGTGCTCAAGAAGGGAGAATCAGCCTGCAGCATCATTATGGCCAAACATAAAAGTAGCTCCAAACATACAGATTTAGAAGAAACTCCAACAATTCAGCTAGCACCAATGAGAATGTTGGTGAAACTGGATAATAGTCTACTGTACTGTCAAGAGTGTAGGCCTAATACTCAATAGGCTCAAGGTCAATAGTCAGTTGGATGTATATAAGGCTGATGGAGCTGGCTCTTGTCTCTTGTCTTTAATGTATTTTTTTTTCAATTCTGTACACTTTAACTGTTATGATAACTCTTTTTATGTCTTTACTTATTACTTCTTTATATTGTATTTATCCTTTTATGCTTTTACTATACCATTTATTTTACTCTTTTGTAAAGCACATTGAAGTACTCTGTATATGAAATGCGCAATGTAAATAAACTTTGCTTTGAGCAGTTTCATATTGCTGGCTGTAACTGAAAGAGGGTTGTTAGTCGCATGGATTAAAGTCAACAATCAGATCATCTTTGTCTTTCTATTTTTCATAGTAGCCTAGGGTTTAACAATTTCTGCTTTCTGCATTCTGAAGAAGGGACGTAGAAGGATGTAAAAGCGCCATCCTCATGAAGAAAAAAAGCGACAAGGCTACAGGCAGCCGTTGCTGACTTTCGTTTTCCAGACGTCATACTTAAATGTCTTCCGTGTTGTGAAAGTCAAATACTCGCGGAAGAAAATATGAATGCAGAGTAGACAATAGAGGCTACTGTAAAAAAAAACAAAAACGTAACTTAAATGAACTTAAATTATCGAGTTGGTGCCAATGGACCCTTTAGATTTCCTCACGCAGGAGGAGTTACTCCGCTTCTTTCGCCTTAAGAAGACAGAGATGTCGTGCATGGACCAACCGCACACCTTTCTCAGACAATTACGGGACTACGATCTTGTGTCTGAGAAGCTCTATCAGGTATACCCAACGAGCTCTGTAGGGTAATAATTTTACTTACTTTATGCTTTATTGAATAGGCTATCATGTTTGTAAACACCGTTACAAAAATGCAGTTGTATAACAGGTAAACTACATTTTTCGTTCACAGCAATAGGCTAATATTTCCCTGCGTAATCGCGCTATATAGCCCATTTCTACAGTAAACTGCAATAAGCTATTTAGTATTTAGATTTTGTCCATCATTTTGCATTAAGCTGAGTCTACTATAGCCTACAGCAGTAGTCCTAATGTGTACAAAAACGGCAACTGTGAAAGGACTACTAGGACTAGCTTGAATCCAGAGTGGTTTTGAAGGGCATGGCTGTGCTGTGACATCCCTCACAAGAAATAACTGCTGAACTGTGTCTGGATGTATTATTTATTTATTTTTTGTTTTACGATGGTAGCCTACAGTACTGTTTACAGAGTGGACTAACAAAAACTGTGATAGGCTCTCTTACCTTACGGGAATATCAAAATCATTTGATATTGCGCAACAGCAGGCTTGTGAATGCATGTTGCCTTTCCTAACTAGAGAGTCATCAAGATGAAGACGAAGGAGCAGAAGATGAAGGGTGTGTATGAGGTGCTGGACGCCCTGGAGATGAATCACCCGAAGCGTGTGAAGACCTTCTGGCAGTGTGTGTTTACAGACCACATCATGCAGCTGTACCCCATACTCAGACTGCTGAGGAACAGCCTCATGGATGGTGTGTGTGTGTGTGTGAGAGAGAGAGAGATGTCTTATATGTTTGACATGACGTGTGAAGAAATGTCATTAGCTCATAACATTACATAAGATTTGTCTTTGGGAGCAGACTGAACATTTGCCCTGAGCATTGGGCAAGGGGGGATATCAGGATTTAGCCAATGTGAGATAATGACATTTGTCTTTGGGAGCAGACTGAACATCTCCCCTGATGTCCTTCTCTTTCTCCCATTCAGGGTCTTTTTCATTCAGTGGAAGTCAAGCAGAGATGGAAAGTACAGGCAAAGAGAAGGAACCCAAGGGAAAAAATAAAGACCTTGAAAAAGCAAAGGTGAAGAAGTGGAGCAGACAGAAAAGAAAAGGGAGCAGCACAAGTGAAAGGAAGGAAGGAGAGGAGGATGAAGAGGATGAAGATCAAGCAGTTGAGACCAGCAAGAAGAAGAACAAGAAGAAGAAACTCATTGATGGTGTGTGCACACTTATACTGTTATTGTTACATTTTTGTATACAGTTCTGCACTCTGCTTGAAATACACAACTGTTATGTTTTGTCAGTGGTCCTAGTCCTAGTAGGTGGTATTATACTTAGCATACTAAATACAATAGTAGATAAGATGCTACTGCTACTGAAGATGAAGGGTGTGTATGAGGTGCTGGACGCCCTGGAGATGAATCACCCGAAGCGTGTGAAGACCTTCTGGCAGTGTGTGTTTACAGACCACATCATGCAGCTGTACCCCATACTCAGACTGCTGAGGAACAGCCTCATGGATGGTGTGTGTGTGTGTGTGAGAGAGAGAGAGATGTCTTATATGTTTGACATGACGTGTGAAGAAATGTCATTAGCTCATAACATTACATAAGATTTGTCTTTGGGAGCAGACTGAACATTTGCCCTGAGCATTGGGCAAGGGGGGATATCAGGATTTAGCCAATGTGAGATAATGACATTTGTCTTTGGGAGCAGACTGAACATCTCCCCTGATGTCCTTCTCTTTCTCCCATTCAGGGTCTTTTTCATTCAGTGGAAGTCAAGCAGAGATGGAAAGTACAGGCAAAGAGAAGGAACCCAAGGGAAAAAATAAAGACCTTGAAAAAGCAAAGGTGAAGAAGTGGAGCAGACAGAAAAGAAAAGGGAGCAGCACAAGTGAAAGGAAGGAAGGAGAGGAGGATGAAGAGGATGAAGATCAAGCAGTTGAGACCAGCAAGAAGAAGAACAAGAAGAAGAAACTCATTGATGGTGTGTGCACACTTATACTGTTATTGTTACATTTTTGTATACAGTTCTGCACTCTGCTTGAAATACACAACTGTTATGTTTTGTCAGTGGTCCTAGTCCTAGTAGGTGGTATTATACTTAGCATACTAAATACAATAGTAGATAAGATGCTACTGCTACTGAGGGTGTTATGTGTTGCTTGTTGTTGTTGTGTGGTACATGTGAGCACACTAAGACATTTCTATCAACCGTGTTGAATTTGAGTATATGAGGTTGTGATCTTGACAGCTGCACAAAGTAAGTGTGCTGTGTAGTATGTGCATACATGTGCCTTACATGGGCACGTCAGCACTAGTGAGGGAGAGGGTGGCATACATCTCATGCCCTCAGCCAGACCACAGCCACAGCCACGTCTATCACTCCCATCTAGGGGTGTGTATCAAGAACCAGGAATTTGGTAGAAGAGAGAATCTAATGCTTCAGTTCACTGGTATCATATGCCTCTGACATTATCAATTCCTCATATCAGTGCATAGTATTTCAGTCTTTCTGAATACAAAAATGAAATTGGTAACACAGTTCTACATGGTTTACCTCATTCAAAAAATGAATCAACAATGGCATTGATATTGAGAAAATCTTATCAATTCCAACCTCTACTCCCAGCTCACTTATAATAGGCATGTGTTACTTAAGTGTTTACTTAGAGATACTATGTGTGGTTCTCATGGAATAGTTTAAGTTTTGAGTGCTTTGCTGCTCTGTGTGTCCCTCCTGTGTTTCCATTCTCAGTCCCTGCTGTGTTTTCCAGGTTCTCCCCTGACCAAGGGGGGCAGAGAGGACATCTGGAACTGGCCCATGTATAAGACCCAGTTACCCGTCACCTGTGGGGACATAGAGGGGCTTCTACACAGAGACAAACTAGCCAGAGGTGAGGCCTTCTTTCTGGAAGCCTTTTATTACTAGTATTACACAGCTCTTTAGAATGCTGTAGAATGCTCCATTCATTTTAGTGGGACTTCCCAACGTTCTACAGCCTGGTATTTCTTGATAATGGGCCGTTGCTAAGTATAACAGACCACTGTTAAGGAAAGTGAAACAGAACGTTGCCATAACTAATCAGCTGATCTGTAAGGTAACAGACTACTTTTTTCAGAGAAGCTGTTATCTAACTTAATAACTCAAATGACTATGAAATCAATGATAAGCAATGCTTTGTTGTCATACTGTAGATATCTTCAATCGGCAGCCGTGTAATAAGCAGCAGAACTTCTGCAAGCCGGTCATTATTGTGGAATAACTCCCTTCAGATAGCCTCCACTGCACGCCAGGCTCCTGCATCACTGTTGGGAGTTATCCACAATAATGACCGCCTCACAGTGCATCTCTTACACATCTCTGCAATAGCCTGGCTGCACTGGTGTAGTCCCTCTGCTCAGTACTAGGCCTGGATACTCTTGGAAGATACTGAGTAAAAGAGTTTGATCTAAAGTTCATATACTGCATCTATCCTCTGTCACCTGGCTACCTCTGTACTACAGTAACAGGCTTGTATTGATAAATATATGTTAGCTATCAGCTGTGGGGACAGAGAGGTCTTCACATCAGTGACCAAAGGTGGGATAGCTACACCCTCCTCTGATTTAAAGGCAGACCAGGCAAAATGTTTCTAGGTTAATTTACCTGCTTTGTAGTCACTTTGATGGTTAAATGGCTGATGATGGGCAGAATCAAGGCTCTTTCGGGTCCTCCTGTTGTTTCCTCACACAGTTCTGTCTGAAGCCATCTTAAGCCCTTGATAAATAATGGTTTGTAAACAATGGCAGGCAAGAATTGTACAAAACAATCGCTATCAGGACTGACTAAGTGACTCAAACTGAAATCACCAGTGCAAGTTGTTAGTAAGTGGTAGTAAGTCTTGACATCTGTTTCCTCTGCAGGAGAGAAGTGCATAGTTCACAAGGATCGCTGGTTCACACCTAGTGAGTTTGAGAAGCTGGGAGGCAAAGAGAAGAGCAAGAAATGGAAGACCAGCATCTTCTGCCGAAACACTCCCCTGCAGAAGCTCATTCAGGTGATTGGAATTGTGTGTGTGTGTGAGTGTGTGTGGTGTGTATGTGTGTGTTGTATATTTACATGATTGCTGCAATATTGCATAATTTTCCTTAAACACAACATCTTCTATTTTCAATATCTGTTTTCAGTTCAGTGTTTCATGATGTCATTCTGACAAGGGAATGTGTTTGTTGTTTGTTGTTGTTATGGTGGCAGAGTTTATGTGTTTATTTTTATTTTGCTTATTTATGTTCTTGCAGGAGAATAACTTAAAGTGTCCACCACCTAAAAAGAGAAAACATGATGGTGGACAGCAGGTAACCTGACTTTCTCTCCTCTCTCTCTCTCTTTTTCTTACTTACACACACACACACAGACATATACTACATGGCTACACAGCTGTGGCAAGGATGTCTTTTGTATATATTTGAGGCCTGGAGTTTGACGTGATTTAATTGGACATTACTTCCTCTTCTCTCCTCTACTGCAGTTGAAGAGGGCCCTGTTCACCTCCAGCACTCAGACCTCCATCAGCAGTGAGTTTTTACTACAGAGCACCATCTGATAGCATCTTATAGTCTGCTTGTGTTTGTAACTTGCTTTTGGTGAGAACAGCATGAAATAGAGGTTGTGGTCAAGTGCCTTTGATGTTCAACAACCACATAGAGGGAGCATTTGTATGTTGAGTGTGTGTGTGTGTGTGTGTGTGTGTGTGTGTGTCCTGTAAACACAGGTAGCTTGTTCTTGTAATAACCCTTCTCTTCACCTCTGTGTAAGTGTCAAAGTCTATCAAAGATGAAAAGATCAGCAGTGACGAGGCAGAGGACAGAAACGAGGGAGACCCAAGAGAAAAGGGGGAAGGCAGTGAAGGGGCAGAGGAGGGAGACAGCAGTGACCATGACCACTGGGATATGGAGGCATTGCCGTTTTCAGGAGACGCTCTGCCTGTTCAGTGTGGATCAGTTACTGGAACATTGCAGAAAGACCGCTTTGCCTCAGGTGAGTGTGTATGTGTTTGTGGTGTGTGTGTGTGTGTGTGTGTGTGTGTGTGTGTGTGTGTAAGTTTGTGGTGTGTGTGTGTGTGTGTAAGTTTGTGGTGTGTGTGTGTGTGTGTGTATGTTTGTGGTGTGTGTGTGTGTGTGTGTGTGTGTGTAAGTTTGTGGTGTGTGTGTGTGTGTGTGTGTGTGTGTGTGTAAGTTTGTGGTGTGTGTGTGTGGTAAATAGGGATATAACAGAAAACCATCAGCTGGCTAAAAATCAACAGCTTACTGTGTGAGAAGGATTAAAACACATGTCCTTGTGAAAACTTTATTTGAATAGTATTATTTAAAAACCAAAGCCATATGTTAGCTGCTTTTAGATCTCCAGCATCCAACACTAGTCTGTTGGCCCACTGAGAGAGATCCTTCCAGAGTCATGGCAAAGGAAGCCTGGGAAAAAAGTTATAAACACCTGCCGTCAGTCATACCAGTGATGTTAAACGGAGACATTTTGCCCATTTATGTTGGTTGCTAAATTAGGCTATAGTCAGTGGCATAAAAGATGCACATCAGGTTCGTAAACAGCTCAAGAGGTTATCCCAAACAAAAGCAACATCCATTGACTCCCCCCAAAATGACAAGGCTACATGATTCTGTTCAGAGATCTGCCCCAGAGAGAGTATCTGTCCACATACCCAATTAATTTTTTTAGTCAAAGATCCAATAGTCAGGTAATACATATTTTTACCATTATTGTTCTTTATATTCTTTTATAATTCTTTTATAACTAACAGTTATTTTGAATTAGTCTGCATGTATGGTATTGCGACCTTAATATTGTGAATCATGTCTTATCGTGGGTTGAATGTATCGTTCAACAATGAGATATGTGCGCCTCCATTTAGCCATGTATAAAAACTGTGTTGGTGACCCTTGACCTTTAATAGGAAACACAGGAAAGTGTATCCGCACAGAGAAGAGCTGGCCGACCCCAGCAGAGTTCATCAGGCTGAACCCTGATCTGACAGATGGGATGTGGAAGAGAGACATCACCTGCAGAGGCCAGCCGCTCAGCTACCTGCTACAGGTAAAGAGATAGATATTACCTGAAGAGGCTAGCCACTTAGCTACCTGTTGCAGGTAAAGAGAGACATCATCTGTAGATATCAGATCAGCGTCTCAGCTACCTGTTACAGGTAAAGAGGTAGATATCACCTGTAGATATCAGATCAGCTACCTGTTATAGGTAAAGAGATAGACATCACCTGTAAATATCAGATCAGTGCCTAAGATATCTGTTAAAGGTAAAGAGACAGACATCACACGTAGAGGGCACCCGCTCAGCTACCCGTTACAGGTGAAGAAATAGACATAGATATCAGATCAGCCTCTGAACTACCTGTTACAGGTAAAGAAATAGACATAGATATCAGATCAGCCTTGGAACTACCTGTTACAGGTAAAGAAATAGACATAGATATCAGATCAGCCTCTCAACTACCTGTTACAGGTAAAGAGAGAGACATCACCTGTAGAGGCCAGATTCTTGGCAGAATCTCCAGCCTTAGCAATAAAGATAAAACCATCACTGTGAGGCTATAAAGGAAAGCCCACCCAAAAAAGCTGGTTACCAAAGCTATGTGATCACTGTAGAGATGTGAGCTTTTCTTATAGATCACTATATGTTGCATTTATGCATTTAACATCACACTGTAAAAATCTAAACTGTAAAAAGAGCTTTTAGGAGCATGTCAAGATGAGTTACAATGAGTTACACTGTATGTCTACTTGTTGTATTTGTGTGTGTGTGTGTATGTGTGTCTTTTTCTGTGTGTGTGTGTGTGTGTGTGTGTGTGTGTGTGTGTGTGTGTGTGTGTGTATGTCTCTTTCTGTGTGTATGTCTCTTTCTGTGTGTGTGTGTGTGTGTGTGTGTGTGTGTGTATGTATGTCTCTTTCTGCGTGTGTGTGTGTGTGTGTATGTCTCTTTCTGTGTGTGTGTGTGTGTGTGTGTATGTCCCTTTCTGTGTGTGTGTGTGTGTGTGTGTGTGTGTGTGTATGTGTGTGTGTGTGTGTATGTCTCTTTCTGTGTGTGTGTGCGTCTGTGTGTGTGTGTGTGTGTATGTCTCTTTCTGTGTGTGTGTGTGTGTGTGTGTAGAGAAAGATCTTGCAGGTGCACTCTCTACTGTGTATATGTCGTATGTGCAGCTATCTCACTCACTCTAAACCTTTTGTTTGGAACTTGTTTAGACAACTATGTGCTTGTTCTGTTTGCCAAACGCCTCAGGGCCAGTGGTGTTATTATACTAACCCAGTACGCTCTCAGCTGCTGTTCCACCATTAAAGGAAAGTGCTATACAAACATGATTATTATTATTACTATTATTATTATGGTCTACTACAATGATATTTATTAACACATTACAAACATACATACAATACAATTTTATTTTTTATTTGTGTGGCTACATTTAACGAAACCTTATCAAAGATTTGTTTTACAAAAGCAATAAGCCACTCTAGTCCATGGGTTTGCACTGATCTCAAACAGCTGAGGGAGTTTAATGGCTCTCTGCTTTGTGTCGTGCCAAACAACACAACAACAGCCCTATGTCACCCGACGACCGCCTCCTCTAAGGAACGTTTTCTAGCACGGCCACCACCTTGCACAGGTCAATCCAGACTCTTCTCATGTTTGGTTCCTCGCTGGTGGAATGACCTTCCAAGTGCTACCAGATCAACTGATACCCTCTCCACCTTCAAGAAACTCTTGAAGACCCAGCTCTTCCAAGAATATCTCCTGGCCTAAATTTTGAGAATGGACTTAACATCTTATACTTAATTTCTCTTTTATACTGCACTTTTTATTACACTATTGCACTTTCTACTTAAAATAGTGCAGTTTTTATGTTAGCAATATGCACTCTTTTTAGATTCTTTCATTGTGTTGTAGCTTGAATGTTCTCCTCTTTTGTAAGTCGCTCTGGATAAAAGCATCTGCTAAATGCATAAATGTAAATGTAAATGTAAACAACACCCCTTACCTGTTCTAAATCTAGCCTAAACCCACAGAACCCAGAACACTGATGGAAGGAACAGACACTGAAATGAAATATATTAGTAATATTGCTACTTTAGTTGGGAGAGCGATAATAGTTGTGTCCTGTGGTTATGTATTGTTTTTTGCCTGCATACATTTATGTGTGTGTGTGTGTGTGTGTGTGTGTGTGTGTGTGTGTGTGTGTGTGTGTGTGTGTGTGTGTGTGTGTGTGTGTGTGTGTGTGTGTGTGTGTGTGTGTGTGTAATGGCTAGGTTGGAAAAACAACAACCTTTGTCTATGATATGAATATTACTAGTTAATGCCTTGCTGCTGAGGTTAAATTAATATTTAGGTTCTGCCATGATATGTGTGTGTGTGTGTGTTTTGTCTGGACTAACAGGAGGACCAGAGAAATGATGACCACTGCTTCATCTGTGGAGAGCGGGGAAAGCTGCTGTGTTGTGATGGATGCCCCAGATCATTTCACCAAGACTGTCACTTACCCACTCCTACAGAAGGGTGAGTGTGTGTGTGTGTGTGTGTGTTGGGTGAAGTCATTAAAAAGCTTTCATGGTGCATATTTGTATGATATGATAAGATAGGGTAACCAAGGTCATCCTGTGTGGTCCAGCTGAGGGCTTGAACCCGCAACCAGTGCGTGTGTGTGTGTGTTGGTTGCTTCATGTGTGTGTATCTGCCACAGAGATGATTGGCTGTGTACGTTCTGCGTGTGGAAGACAACTCAGGAATGGCTGTACACTGATCACATGACCCAACGACAGGTCCTAGATGGCAGAATCTCAGAATATAAACTGGTGAGCTCATGGTATTGGAAAGCACAGGTGTCAATCAAACTGTTTCATTACTCCCGCCCCCTTCTTACTTTTACTCCATCTGAGACTGACTTCATTTACTGTAGTACTGAAACTGAACGCTCTTTAAATAAACTCTATGAACTGTGTGTCTGTGCGTGTGTGTGTGTGTGTGTGTGTGTGTGTGTGTGAGCGTGAGCTCATCGCATTGGACAGCACTGGTGTCAGATTGCTTCATTTCTCCCGTCCCCCTTTTTTTTCCCATTTACTGAGTCTGGGATTAATTTCATTTACTGTTATACTGAAACTGAATGCACTGTAAATTAACTGTTTGTGTGTGTGCGTGTGTGTTCACTTCACAGCAATGCCAGTACCTCCTGTTATTTTTGCTAAATGCAGATGAGCAGAAAATCTTCACCACAGATCCCTGCCCTACTGTAAGTCAAGTAAATGAGTGTGTGTGTGTGTGTGTGTGTGTGTGTGTTTGTGTGTACATATGCATTTGTGTGTGTATGTGCATGTTTTAGGCATATACTTAGCCTCTCCCACCCTCCCACTCCACCCCTCTTTGATTGACAGGTGTCAGGCTACTCATCAGTGATTCCGAGGCCCATGTGGCTGCAGAAGGTGAGGGAGAACCTGGAGAGTCGCTACACTCTGGTGGGGGAGTTTGTCTCTGACATCCGGCTCATCTTCAGGAACTGTGCCATCTTTAACAGGGTTAGTGTGGCAGTTTAGAGGAGAACATCACTTGTCCTGTCTGTCATCTTCAGGAACTGTGCCATCTTTAACAGGGTTAGTGTGGCAGTTAAGGGGTAACAACACTTTCAAAGTTTTAATCTAATTTGTAAATGCCTGTAAGTGTGGTTTTGCTGAAGCTTGTCTTGTCATTTGATTTTTTTTTTCATCAATTTGATGAAAAAAAAGATACAAAGTTTGTATCTGTCAATGTCAAAATGATGATTTTTTGAGGACGACTATTAATTCATTTAATTGATAGCACAGCCTTTCTCATTTATTTAATGATTCAGATTCAGATATGGTGATACCCAGTTATGTTCATTTCATGAGTTTGATGTGTGAGATGAAGCATGTCAAGTCTGATGGGATCTTAAGTTCCCTCACTGTGTAATTTTCCTTTGCTTTTATTCCAGAACAATCCAGAGCTTAGGGACTTGGGAATTCAGCTGAGCACTTTGTTTGAAGGGGAGTTCCAGAGGACCTTTAACTTTTCTACTGGCAACGTTCACCACCAAGACAGACATGAAGGCAGAGGAAAAGAAGGACTGATTCAAGTAAAGAGTAAAAGAGAAGAACAGGATCCCAAAGGCAGTTTAGTTTCACTTAAACCCAGTCCACTACCCAACACTCCACTCAACCCCAGTCCACTACCCAACCCTCCACTCAACCCCAGTCCACTACCCAACCCTCCACTCAACCCCAGTCCACTACCCAACCCTCCACTCGGAAGGTGAGAAAGGAGTGGATAGGGGATGGGGCTGGGTGTGTGTGTGCGTCTTCTTTTTTCTTAATAGCAAGATGAAGGTGTGTTTGTTCTACGTAGGCCTGATGGGTCTAGCCAGACTAGCGCCACCTAGTGCTACCAATCAATTTCTCATCTAGCTCCACCACTGCGTCAGGAATCTATCCATAGGATTAGGTTTCCACCGGCTCTGGGCTTTCGGACCAATCAGCAAACAGGGATGGGAGAGCTGGGAGGGAGGGCTGAAAGCGATAACGTTGAAATCAAGCAGTGACATACATCACAACCAAGCAGTAGCGATTGGTTGAAGCAGACAGAATCTGCCCACCAGGAAGTAAACATATCTCAATTGATAGGTTCCAGACGCTTTGCAAAAAGTGAAACAACGTGAAAGCGTTTGGTGCATTAGGCAACTGATGTGTCATGAAAAACAATTCTCAGTTGTCATTAGAATGGAATAACCTGGTAACAATTAACTTTGGCATAAGTTTTATAACTCCTCAAAATGAAGATTTGTTGCACAACCTCTGCCTGACATCAGAGTCAGAGACAACAGTTTACATGACATGATTGCAGAATCTAGTGATTTTGGTCTGTCCAGAAATAGTAGAAGTAATCAAACTGTTATTGCACCTGATAGATGATAATGGAACAGCCCGCCTCTCATGGCGGGTACTGATGTAATGTTTGCCATGCCTTTTGAAGCACAACTCAGAACATTAGCCTACAGAGAAGCATTGAATGCTGTGCTGAAGTTCCGAACTCCAGCCACTGGGTTCAGGTGAAGCCTGAAGTCTCCACGGAAAAGAGCATCTCCACCTACAGCCTGAGCTCTCCTGCAGGGAGCAATGAGTGTTCAGAGTCTGATCTGCGCTGGTCATGTACAGCTCCAGATGTGTGTGTGTGTGTGTGTTTATGTAATGTTATATATTTACCAGTAACTCTTCAGACATGATCCATCCTGCTTCATACACACATCCGCATTCAGAGATTTGTCAGAAAATGTCAGTGAACCTGTGTGACATTTAACCTTCTGATGAAGTTCCACTTCAAAATTCCCACTGCAGATTTAACACATCTGATCAGTGTGTGGGGGGAGAACACGGTGATGTGAACTTTCTCACTTTCCTGACAATTTGCCTGCTTACTTCCATGCAATACTGTATGATAACTAAGATAGCCTCACGATCCAGAAGAAATGAACACGTTAAGAGCAATAAGTGGGGATCCAAAATAATTGTTTTTATTTAAACAAAAATCCTGTAAAAACAAAGCTATGACTAATAAGTCCCCCAAGACAGAAAACCAAAGACAAACAAAATTAATGAAATATTGAAATTTTTCAGGAAATTACAGAGTGGAAAAGAACGCAGAGAGCACCCAAACTTCAAAAATACAAAAATCCAGAGGAACAAAAAGGCACCAAAAAACACAACTAAATCCACAAGGCAAGAGGTCAAGAACTCAACAAAATCTGACAGCAGGTAAGCAAAGAAGGGCAAAAACACTTATAACAGCCAACGGAACTCACAGAACACTGCAGGGAAACCAGAAGAGAATCAGAGACAGAACATACAGACCATGGGGAATAAATACAGCAGGAAGGGGAGCAGGGACCAATGAGGGGCAGAGACACAATGGGTGGGTAATTGGCAGGATAATCACATACAGGTGAGAGACAATAGACACTGAGTGGCAAAAAGGTAAAACCCAGAGATGTCCAGCAGATGGGGCCAAACTAGGAACAGAGGACTGGAAACTCTTACAGTATCCCTGGTACTGAGACTGGCACAAACAAACAATTAGCAGGACATTGGCTGGGGGTAGACCCAGGGGATTGGGCACTGCGTACGTGGGACTCAATGTCCAGTATGGCATCAGGCTTGCCATTTCTCGACCCAGGTCGATAGGAGAGGGTGAAGTTGAATCTTGAAAGGAAAAGGGACCAGTGAGCCTGACGGGGATTCAGGCGTTTGGCAGACCGCAAATATTCCAACCAGTGCCACCACTCCTCCAAGGGCAGCTTCACAGCCAAGAGCTCCCGATCACTATGTCATAGTTGACCTCTGCTGGAGAGAGGCGATGGAAAAAAAGGCACATGGGTGGACCTTGTGGTCTTCAGTGGATCGCTGGGAGAGAACGGCCCCTACACCCACATCTGAGGCATCCACCTCCACAATGAACTGTTTGTTGGGGTCGGGTTGCATGAGAATGGGGGCAGAGGTGAAACGAGCCTTCAGGGTCTGAAAGGTCTCTTCTGCAGGAGAGGACCACTGGAACCTAACAGCTGAGGAAGTGAGAGCAGTCAGGGCTATCAGCCAGAGTGCTGTAGTTTCAAATGAAGCATCTGTAGAAGTTGGCAATGCCCAGGAACCGCTGAAACTCTTTGCGTGTAGATGGCTTGAGCCACTCTACCACTGCACACACCTTGCTGGAGTCCATCTGCAGGGTCCCAGCAGAGACAATGAAGCCCAAGAAGGAGATGGTGTCACGGTGGAACTCACATTTCTCTGCTTTCACGAAGAGCCGGTTCTCCAGGAGACGTTGCAGGACTTTCTGGACGTGAGATGTGCTCAGGCAGGGATCTGGGCCGCCAGGTCAGTCAGGCTTGCTGCCGTGGATTCCATAGTCTTGGTCATGGCATCTAGCTGGTTTTGGTGTCTGCCTAACACAGCCCCTTGTTGTGCCAAGGCAGAATGGAGTGGATCAGGCTCTGCTGGGTCCATGTTGTGCTCTGATTGTACTGTCAGGACACCAGTCAAATTGGACCCAAACGCAGAATCAGAAACAGGGTAGATTTATTCAGTCTATGACACAAAAACCTTTTCAGGAAAATACAGAGGGGAAAAGAACGCAGAGAGCACCCAAACTTCAAAAATACAAAAATCCAGAGGAACAAAAAGGCATCAAAAAACACAACTAAATCCACAAGGAAGGAGGTCAAAAACTCTACAAAATCCAACAGCAGGTAAGCAAAGGAGGGCAAAAACGTAAAGGTAAAACCCAGAGATGTCCAGCAGATGGGGCCAAACTGGGAACAGGGGACTGGAAGTTTTTTCATGTGCGGGATTTATACCAATGAAACCAGTAATTTCTAGTGCTTATTCTGATATGTGAAAAAATGGGTGCTCGTACCCATGTTTGACACCACTGAGTCAGAAGGAAGGATAAATGGTGAACATGATGAATTTGCTCACATCTATGCGTGTCTGTGTCTGCCTGTCTGTGTGTGTGTGTGTTTCTTAGCGTGAATGTAGCTAAGGTTTCATTCTGTCAGGGTAGATGTAAATACTAAACTTTGTGTTAACGCTTGTTGATTCTAGAGAGTGCTGGTGCACTGTCGATTGCAAGTGGAGCACGCCCGAATTAACTCCTGTACGTCCTTCCTCATGGTCGACCACCAGAAGCGCTGGGCAAGTAACTGGCATGTGCGAGAGACACCCTAGTGACAGGCCAGATGGGAGTCATGGCCCCACTGGTTGACCTGGGACCGCAGGTGCTCAGGTACAAATAGACAATCCTCTGGACATGTGCTGGGTCCGGGCTGGTTCTGGAGGGCCTCTCGCACATGATCCTCAGTCTCCCAGGTCAGGGCTGCTACAACACAGGGGCCGGGCAGGATGGGTGCTGGCCTTTGGGGGGTGGTGTCTACTTTCTGGAACTGTCAGGAGGCTTGGCGTTACGGGATCCGGGACGGTAGGACAATGCGAAGTTGAATCTGGTAAAGAATAAAGCCCAGCGGTATTGTCGGGGTTGAAACATTTGGCGGAGCGGATGTATTCCAAGTTCTTGTGATCAGTCCAAACCAGAAATGGAACTGTAGCCCCCTCCAGCCAGTGACGCCACTCCTCCAGGGCGAGCTTCACCGGCAGCAGCTTCCGGTCCCCTATGTCATAGTTGCGCTCAGAAGAGGACAGTAAGTGTAAATGTAAATGTAAATGTAAATGTACTCTACAGTCAGTGTGAGAAGAAAGCGCATGGATAGAGCTTCGGATCCACAGCTGATCGCTGGGAGCACAGCACCGACCCCCACATCTGAGGCGTCCACTTCCACTACAAACTGCTGTTTGGGGTCTGGCATCTGGTGGACAGGGGCTGAGGTGAAGCGAGCCTTGAGTGCATTGAACGCCTTGTCGGCTGCTGGAGTCCACTCGAAGGGCTGCTTAGTGCCGGTCAGGGCCGTAAGAGGAGTAGCGACAGAGCTGTAATTCCGTATGAAGCGCCAGTAGAAGTTGGCGAAGCCCAAGAACTGTTGTTGCTTCCTACGGCAGTCCGGAGCTGGCCAGGAGGCGACCGCCGACACCTTACCCACACCGGACCCATCTGTATGCTCTGCCACAATGTACCCCAGGAAGGCCACGGTCTTCATGTGAAACTCGCACTTCTCAGCCTTCACGAAGAGCGAGTTCTCCAGGAGGCGATGGAGGACTTGGCGGATGTGCTGCGGTGTTCGGACAGGTCTTTGGAGAAAATCGTCCAAATAAACAAAGACATGTCACTCAGCACGTCGTTGACCAGAGCCTGGAACACCCCCGGGGCATTGGTGAGCCCAAACGACATCACCAGGTACTCATAGTGGCCGGTCGGGGTGTTGAAGGTCTGCGGCCGGTGAGGGGGCAGGGACATAGCTCTCGTCTTGCTGACCTCCCGTTGGTCGTGATAGCAACTGGGAACATTGGAGAGGTCCGGGGCTGGGCTTGAGGGTTCAGAGCAGGCAGGTGACGGAGCGGCGAGCAGGCAGGTTTGGTGACAGACCAGTCCCCACTCCCGGACAGTCCCGGTCTTCCAGTCGAGATGGGGGTTGTATTGAAGGAGCCAGGGGTAGCCCAGGATGAGGGGCTGGCCAGGGAGCGGAGCAGGTGAATTCTCCAGATGATTGCCCGACGTCCTCATCTGCACAGCACTGGTGACGTGGGTCACTGGACCGAGGAGATGCCCATCCAGTGCTCAGGCAGGGATGGGAGATGGCAGTTGATGGGCCTCCAGGCACAGCTGGTGAGCAAACTGAATGTCCATGATGTTGGCCTCCGCCCCCGAATCCACCAGGGCTGCCAGGAAATGTGTGGCACCTGCCGGGGTGAGTGCGGCGTGGCCAACCTCCATGGGCTCGGGCAGATCTGGCTGGCCGGCAGGAGTGCTCACGGTCGGGCAGACGTCTAGTCAGGTGCCGGGACTGGAGATCAGAGCGGAGGTCGTGGGCAAGCTGCGAGTCAGGTGCCGGGACTGGAGATCAGAGCGGAGGTCGGTGCGGTCCGGGTTCGTCACGGGTAGGCGATCATGCAGAGAACAGGGGACAAAAACAGAGCAGGAAGACAGGGCTGGGGAAACAGAAAACAGGCTGGAACAGAGATGGAGAACAGGTACGGGAGTCAGGATCTTGGTGCTTGCCCCCAGCTGTGAAGCTTTCTGGTTTGTGGATATTCTGACAAAGAGTGACTGAAACAGAGGGAAATAAATACTGACAGACATTAGGGAGAATGAGACACAGCTGGGGAGACAATAGGGAACAGCCAGTGAGGAGCAGGTGAACCTGATGAAGTGGAGTAGCGGAGAATGAGGAAGTGGGTGAATGTAATTGAATCTAATTAAGCTTGTTGCCGAGCTTGCAGCGGAGACAGGATGAAAAGGGGAGAAATCAGAGACAGCCAGAACAGAGTAGTGACAATTTCAAATTATTCTCTGACTCCAGAGATTATATGTAACTTTAGTTGGGCTGAAAACAGTCCAAGGATATATTAACAATGCTATATGCAACCTATTCAAAAAGCCCTAGAGTAAAGTGTTTTTCCACCTATGATAATGAGCTGTGCTCTGAGTTACTCCTGTAGCATGTCAGCATTGCAGTTACGTCTGAATATCCTCTGCAGAAACATTGCCTATGTGTTTAATAATTAAGAATTATTTGTTTTGCCATTTTTTCTTTTGCTCAAAATCCTCCCTTTACTACTGAAAGTCTGATACTATTCTGATATGTCTCATATCATGTTTGAATTGGCAACACCACCTACGTGCTGCAGAATCTACACCCTACAAGCTACTAGTTGCAATCAGGTCTGCAATGCCAGATAGAAACTACAGTGCAGGTCTAGCCCATTGCACGAAATACATATTTGCCATAGTGAGCAGTCACACATATACACAATCAATTACACATGAACAGACAACTGTGTATTCAGTGATGCTCACCAAATGCTAAATGTGTGTGTGTGTGTGTGTTAAAGGGAGGATCACATTGCTGCCCCACAGAGGAGCTGTGAATCCTGTGCTGAAGTTCCAGACTCCACACACTGGTTCCTGTTGAAGCCTGAAGTCTCCACAGAGAAGAGCATCTCCACCTACAGCCTGAGCTCTCCTGCAGGGAGCTATGAGTGTTCAGAGTCTGGTCTGCGCTGGTCATGTGCTGCTCCAGTCACCCTGCAGTACTGCTTCATAGACTGGCATCTCTTGGCTGATGAGCTGCCAGACATGCAGTTCAGACCGGCTGGTCCTTCAATGAACATCAAAATCATCTCAGGAGAGCTTGGGGAGATCCATCTGCCACACTTCCTCTGTTTGGGGGAAAGTCAGTCTTCTTCTCTGAAGAATGCTATAAAGGTTCTCCATAAGCAGGACAGTGGAGTGTTTATAGAGAAGTGTGAACTGAGTCGCTTCCATGCCAGGCTGGTGAAGCCCTCCTTTTCTCCTCGTGGGCTCTTCTTTTCTTTCATATCTCGGATGTTCCCTGGCATAGAGGAAAAAAGGGAGAAACAGATTTGGGTCCATGCAGATGTTCAGGTCTATCAGAGCAGTACCTCGCCACTTACCCTCCGCATTTACCTGCTGCCAGAGGATGCCCATCTTAGAATGTTAGTGAAGGACCAGGAAAAATCAGAGGAATTCAGAGGATTCAGACTGGCTCTGCCACGACCTGTAAGGCCTCTCCAGTTGAACGGGTTCTATGGTTTACAGACCAACTGCAACTCCAGCATCAGTCCAAAAGAACTAGACCTCAGACGCAGTGAAATTGTTCCCAACTTCTCTGTGGTGCGCATAAGTGAGGCTTGTGATTTTAGGATGGAGTTTCTCTGCTGTGTAGACAAACAGCAAGTCTGGCAAGCAGACATCTTGAGGACAGAATGTCCCCAGCAGGACAATATAAACACCTCCACTGTTGCTCCTGACTCTTCAATCCCAAACATTCACACAATAGATGAGTTTTTTAAAAAGAAGATGCCAGATCTCATTGAGAAGGTGACTAATGTGATAACACTAGCAGATGAGATGCTGTCCAATGACATCATCAAAACAGAACAGTACAACAACATCAAAGCAGAATCCACTGACCAGAGCAAAATGAGATGTGTGTTTGATGCCCTGCGCTCTTGTGGGTCTTCTCAGAAAAAGTTGTTCCTTCGGATCCTTTGGAGTCAGCACTCTTCCCTGCTGAGAGAGTTGGGTTGTGGGGAATCCTTGATGGACGTATGATATGATGTTTAGATAAAGTAAAGTGACTGGGGTTTGGCTGACACTATTATTCAATGTGAATCCTCCGCTTGGCGACCGATTGCCAGTGCTGGGGAATCAATGGCATCTCTGTTCCTCCTGTCTTAATCCTGTCCTAGATCTCCTGATTCATGTGTGTGTGTGGGGGTGGGTGTGTGTGTCCTATGATTCCTGATGATTTCATATTAAAACACACGTTCTCTTTTCAACACAATTACCAGATGTTACTGGCTCTGGAAACATCCAACATGTCTAGCAATGATTGATTGGCAAACATTTTCATGTGCAAAGTTTTTTAATATTTGTGTTATCTATATACTGTAGCCTATTTGCAGGTGGTTGTTCTTTGTTCCTAGGCAACCCTAAATGTATTTCTTATAGCAATACATCACAATAGCATAGCAAAACAATAGCATCAAAGCTTTAAAGCAACACTGTCAATACAAGTTCAGTAAGTCTCTGTCTAGAATAGGTTACTTAGCCGTTAGACTACAATTTCCACAATAATGTAAAGTCTATGATGTAATGTAAAATCCATTTTTTATACATTTATTGCCATTAAATACAATCCACACACTGAAAATGTTGGCTTAACAGCTTAGTCATTGATCAAGGGACAATAATTAGTTGGTGATCAGATTGTGCCATGTTCTAGCAGTGCTCATAAGTGTTTGGAAGGTTTTTGTGGTTTTTAGGTAGCTAGTCCACTAGTTTTACACCAAAACTCTTTAGTGTTGCTTTAAAGTCCATAATTAAAGATGGAATGGCAGAGGAAAAACCCTGCATATCAGTGTACAAGTACCTGTTTACAGCTGTATTTCAAAGCCTCGGTAGAGCAGAAGGCCATTATCTGCAACAGGAAGGAACATCACTCCATCATCAACTGCATGGACAAACACAGGAGCTCCCTTCAAGTTTTGGGGTTCAGGGAGTCAGTTGATCAAGAGGCAATGACCATTGAGAAAGAGCTCTATGAAGACATAATGGTAATAAAGAAAACAACCAACCTGTAATAACCTACTGAAGTTTAGAGCACACACATCTTGAATGAATAATGCAATGAATAATGCAATAATAGTTTAATAGAGAGTGCAATAAGCATTTAATAGAGAGTTTAAGAGTGCAATAATAGTTTAATAATGATAGTACAATCAGAGGGAGGACATAACTGAATTTTAATTTTTGTTGCTTGTGATCCACTTTGGCCTGAGCTCAGAGGAAGGCATCATGATGGATGCTGACATTAGGCTACTGTCATTTTGGTATATATCTTTACATTGACTAAATCCACTAAAGGCTTTTAAACACAATGCAAGGTTTGCTACTACGCATAATGCTACTGGATACTATGAATACTGGCCACACACATTAGAGTTGTGTACACAAAATAGCAGCACATATTAATTAGGCCTAATAATTTAGTTTTTTTTTTCTGATTGTTCATGCACAATTTTGAAACTGAATTTTTTATTCTACATACAAAAATCATCACCCAACTAGCAAAACAAATAACTTGCAAAAACACTTTTTGCTAAATGTTCACACTCTTTTCAAAATTGTATTTTTGTACACAAGAGCACACACAACCTATAAAATGAATAGGCACACAAAGCACCAACTGAGAGTAAGAACTGAAAACGCATTTAGCTTTTTTTTACTCTTTGTGCATGGCAACAATGTTTTCAGTAGCTTATAACTGTGTAATACATGTAGCTTAGTATAACGCATATGCACAGGTATCCCAATGTGCAAACTGTGGATGTTTACATGTACAGTATGTCAGTATAGGTCTATGGTATATAAGAGACTTCACAGTCCTTGTCTCTTTCCTCCTTATTTCTACACCTTATTCATTCTGTCCATTATTGTCCATAACTGTAATTCAAACACATCCTTACTTCTCTTTTTTGCAGTGCTAAAGGTCTGAATCTGTGAAGTAATTATCAAAAATGGCTTTGACATGTGTCAATGTAGGAAGGCAATTCTCAGAATAGTGTGAGTAGAAGACACACAAGTGTACCTTTTTTCTACAAGTGTGCTATAAAATTGTAAACCAAGTCTTATGCAGTGAGTTGTGTTTAAAGTTTAGTAAAAATTGCATTACAAAATGAGTGTAAAGCACTAATTGAGCTTTTAGTTTTGCAGACGTTGTGAGCAAACGTTTGTGTGAATGTTTGTGCCAAAAAGAATCACTGTTAGTGTTTAAGTATTCAGAAAAAAAAATGTAATGCTATGTTAATAAAATAATTGTAAATTGTCAGCATAAATTCAATTCCTTAAAACCTAATTTTCTTTTCACAAGAACCAAAACTGTTAAAAAATGGAAGTCTTGTCACTTTTTAGGCTAAAATGCACATAAATTTTTATAGGATCGGCTACATTATCCCCATTTTCATGTGACTAGGGAGGGGCCCGAAAAGACCAATAACTGACGTCTGACTCTAACGTCATGAAGTCTTATTAAGTGCTGTAGGCTACCTGCCAAAAAAAGTAGTCAAACGAGAAGTCAGGGAAGTGCGCTGTATCGGTTAGTGCAGACTAGAGGGGAGGTAACCTGCTCTCAGTCACTGTGAGTTGGGTTTAGCTTCTTAGTGTCTTTTATAAATTTATCAGGCTAATCCAGTGCATCAGGGAGCCAAGGCTCTTGTCAAGTGTGGTTGGCTATTGTGTTAACAATTGGTGCCTCCTCACCAATGGACCCATCAGACTTCCTAACGCAGGAGGATTTACTGCGCTTCTTCCACTGTAAGAAGATGGAGATGTCGTGCATCGACCAACCACACACTTTCCTCAGTCAGCTACGAGACCACGACCTTGTGTCAGAGAAACTGTATCAGGTATAGGCTATACTTTTATTTATTGTTGTAAACATGGATAATACGATATCTTCCAGGTTATGATTTGGATTTATGTAGGAACTATAAAACATGAGAATTTGGCATACCCAAGGCTATAGTGCATCATTAACAGTAAGAGAAATTTTTGAACTGGTCGAGCCTTTTAATGGTAAAATCCTGAGTCAGGATGAGAAGAGTGGCTTATCATGCATGTCATTATTCCATTATTCTCTAGAGAGTAATAAGGATGAAGACAAAAGAGCAGAAGAAGAAGGGTGTGTATCAGGTGCTGGACACCCTGGAGATGAATCACCCGAAGTGTGTGAAGACCTTCTGGCAGTGTGTGTTTACAGACCACATCATGCAGCAGTACCCCACGTTTAGACTGCTAAGGAACAGCCTCATGGATGGTGTGTGTGTGTCTGTGTGTGTTCCCATGTGTCCTAGCTATGGAAAACACCTGGAAAAAAAATAGAATATTCAATACTCTATAATGTCCGGAAAATTGTGTTTGCATTTTAGCGCCTCATTCAAATTGGTACTATGGACATCTTGGTGCTTATTCTGAACCCTTGTGTAGTGCTGAAGACGAGTGGGGGAAATGGAGTACTAATTGGATTGTGTTTCTGATATTCAATTTCATATGGGAAAAACAATTCTGCAACTGTAGCTTACGTTGTCTGTTGTTCTTTGAGAACTGTCCTTGTGATCATGGTTATTTTTGTACACAAGAGTACACACAACCTATAAAATGAATAGGCACACAAAGCACCAACTGAGAGTAAGAACTGAAAACGCATTTAGCTTTTTCTTACTCTGTGTGCATGGCAACAATGTTTTCAGTAGCTTATAACTGTGTAATACATGTAGCTTAGTATAACGCATATGCACAGGTATCCCAATGTGCAAACTGTGGATGTTTACATGTACTTCTTTGAGAACTATCCTTGTGATCATGGTTTCATTTTTCATCTTTCAGTGTCTTTTTCATCCAGTGGGAAGCATCCAGAGATGGTCAGTATGAGCAAACTGAAGGATATAGAGGGGATGAATAAAGAGCTAAAAGGAGAGGTGAAGAAGACTGAGATGAGTTGTCAGAAAAAGAAGACACAGAAACAAGAGGAAAGAAGACACAGTCACAGAAGCAAGACGAAAGATGGTGAGGTCAAGCAGAAGGTCATAACTAGTGTGAAGAAGAAGCTTCAGAGATCCACTTGCTATAAGAAAGAGACTTAGTACATACTATATTAAAAACTATTGCATGTAAAGAAGAATTTTTATGCTTTTGTTGTTGCTGCTGTTGTTCTGGTTATTTTCTTGGCTTTTTTAATTTGAAAATCCCAACACTGTTGTAAGAGGGACATCAACATCTGTACAGAAAGCAGGGCAGTCAGTGGCACAGTATATGGTTCATCAATTTCCTTATGGCTGCTGCAACGCACACCATTGCAGACTCAGAGGCCACACCATCAGTCTTTGCTGGAGCGTGTGGTGGTAGTTGGTCTGTTCTGCATTTGTGGTGTCTAGTCTACGTGGGTTGGGCAAGAGTGGAAACAGGGCGTTGGCACCATTTGCTACTTTCCATTTCCATACAGAATTCTTACCATCCTGCTCGTCCTGTTCGTCCTGGTGGAGTGGTTCCCAAACCAGTAGAAGGCAGAGATTGAGGGTTGAGATACAGCCCATCTACTTGCTATGTATAGTTCTCATGGAACAGAAATAGATTTTGAACGTAGCTTTGGCTTCACCTGAGAGTTTGGGTGGGATCAGGAAATGGCCGCTGGTCGGACTCAAGCCTGGTCCGCTTAGGTAATTAAGTGACAAAGAAGGTAGTCTACAGAGACAAACTAGCCAGAGGTGAGGTGTTCTCTCCAGCAGGCCCTGAAACCCTGTTATAAGGCCCTGAAACCCTGTTATAAGGCCCTGTTACATGACCGTATGACCCCAGCCACTGCAACAATGACTTTAACTCATATCTATACTTATCTATACTACCTGTCAGGTGTGGGGATTCTAAAGGGGTTTCTAAACCAATGGGTAAAAGTGAGAGAGAGGTGGTCTTGGATCCTCACTGGATTACTGATCCTTTGCTGACTCTGCTTACTAGATTCCTTTTTTAAGTGTCTGTTTGCGTCATTCTTCTCAGTGACAGGAAACATGTAGGAGAGAGATGGGGTGAGATTGGGAAATGGCCACTGGTCAGACTCAAGTCAGTAGGTGACTGGACCTAAAAGTTGCATGTATTGTGCACACAAAACACACATTTTCTGTAGCTATTGTAAGTGTTATTACAGTTTTACGAATAGACACTATAGCACGTCAACTAGGTGCAGCTGTGACGTATGAAAACACAGATTTTCTGTAGCTATTGTAAGTGTTATTACAGTTTTAAGAATAGACACAATAGCACGTCAACTAAGTGCAGCTGTGACGTATGAAAACACAAATTTTCTGTAGCTATTGTAAGTGTTATTACAGTTTTAAGAATAGACACTATAGCATGTCAACCAGGTGCAGCTGTGATGTATGAAAACACAGATTTTCTGTAGCTATTGTAAGTGTTATTACAGTTTTAAGAATAGACACTATAGCATGTCAACTAGGTGCAGCTGTGATGTATGAAAACACAGATTTTCTGTAGCTATTGTAAGTGTTATTACAGTTTCAAGAATAGACACTGTAGCACGTCAACTTTTTCTACAAATGTGCTATAAAATTGCAAATTTATGCTTATCCAAACATATGAGTCTTATGCAGTGAGCTGTGTTTACTGTTGTGCATGTTGTACTGTTTAGCACAGTTTATACTGCACTGTACTGTGCAGTATAAACTGTGCAAAAAATGTGGTACAAATTTTCAAACTGAGAGTAGAGTGCTGATTGGACTTTTAATTTGGCACACTTTGTGAATAGATGGCTACACATGTTAATAGTTTCAGAAATTGTGCTAAAAGAATCACTGTTAGTGTTTAAGCATTCAGAACTGTATCCTGTGTTGATATAGAAGACTTGACCAGTTGCAGTCATGTTAAAGCCTGGGTCAGGAATTCTTTTGTATGACATATCATAAATCACCTCATCCCTTTTGGTATGAAAAGTTGTCTGTGGGAAATTACCATCAGGACTAGTTTAAGTGATTTAAGTGAGTAAATGAAGATGAGAAGGTTGTTAGAATGTTTGAGTAATGTGCTAGAATGTTTGAGTACCGTGTTAGAATGTTTGAGTAATGTGTCAGATTGTTTGAGTAACGTGTTAGAATGTTTGAGTAATGTGTTAGATTGTTCGACTGACAAAGATGCCATCCTCCTTGACGCCTGCAGGAGAGAAGTGCATAGTCCACCAGGATCGCTGGTACACACCTGGTGAGTTTGAGAAGCTGGGAGGCAAAGAGAAGAACAAGAACTGGAAGACTAGCATTCACTACCGAAACACAACCCTGCAGAAGCTCATTCAGGTGACTGTAAATGTGTGTGTGTGTGTGTGTGTGTGTGTGTGTGTGTGTGTGTGTGTGTGTGTGTGGAGAGATAGAGAGCTTGGTGATTGTGTATGTATCTACCTCTTTCCCAAGCCAAATTATATTTGGATTGTTACTTTACAAAAGAAGCCATTTCCAGTAAGAATCCATGTTCCCAGACCTGTCACAGTTATCTGAAACTGCAGACTTACAGGGACAATAGAATAAAATAGAATAGACAGAGAGAATGGAGGATCAGTCTTAATGTTCAAGTATATTTACACACACAAATAATTTGATCTCTGCATGTGTCCCAGTTGTAGCGGCCAGCTTGTTACCAGACTGCAACATAGAGGGACACGGACAACAAATTAAGCAAATAATCATTTATTGAACTAAAGTCATAAATATTTCCAAAATCAAGTGTCTAAGGGAACATGGATGTTGGTGTGTGTGTATGTGAGTGTGAATGCAATGTGTGTGTCAGTATGTTAGAAATTGGAAGACGACGGCAGACAAAGAGAAGAGAAGAACAGAATAAAGTGAAAGAGAGAATCAAATTGGGTGTCTTCAGGAGAGAAAGAGAGAGAATCTAAATGGGTGTCTAGAAGAGAGAAAAAGAGAGAGAATCTAAATGGGTGTCTAGAAGAGAGAGAAAGAGAGACAATCTAAATGGGCCCATGAAACATTGAACATTGAGTCTTTAGATACAGGGGATCCATTTTTTTTTCTTTAACAGTTTTTCAAAGCAGAACTGTTGCAACAACAACAACAGCTCTGAAGTCAATGAGATGGTAAACAAACATGTTATATGGAGAATTAGGCACAATTTGCCCTGATACATCAGTAAATTACTGAGAATTCAGCCTTGCAACTTCACTCCTCTGAAATAGGAAATGAAAACAACTCGTACTCGACAACATTTGTTGTTTATGTGCTGTTAATTTTTATTACCTTTTCAGTCAACACAGCTCTTCAAAAATGATAATTGCTGCCTTGTACCCTTTGCCTTGTAAACAAAACCACATGTATGAAGCACAGCATGAATTTAGGACATTGGTGTAAATTACAAAAAGAATTGGTGAAGGTAGAGGGAGCTCTGTAGTTACAAAAATGTGTTCGTTTGTTGTGAAAAAAAATTAATTCATGTTCTTTTTTCTTATATGTGTTCTTGCAGGAGAATCACTTAACATCTCGACCAGCTAAACGGAGAACAACTGAGAGAAAACAGGTAACCCATCACCTTGTTCTAATGGGCTTTTCATTTTAGCTCAGGATATGCACAGTGAAACACATACATGCAGAGAAGTTTTGAAATAGTTTCTGAGGGGAGGGGAGGTGGGTGCTTGCAAATAGGTCTCTTTTTGCATTTACATTAGGGCTAGACCTATATGTTATGATTGTGTTTTTAAACACACACACAAAAAAAAATCAAAACAGAAAAACACGATTGTACATGATCAAGTGTGATTGTACATGATTAAGTGTGATTGTACATGATTAAGTGTGATTGTACATACATGCAGTATAGCCCAAACAGCCATCTAGCTGCTATGTCTCGCCTATATTAAGAGCTTGATATTGCCATGTGTGCGTGAATGGGGCGATGGGCCAGTCAATACAATTGTCATGGCCAAATTCTGTTTCCAGTCCAACTCTAAATAAACGGTATTGCAGTAAAATGTCATTGTCAGGGTTCTGCTAAAGAACTGAGAAATGTAGGCCTACGGACTTTTGTCATGTCATATCTACATATGGAGTAGGCTACATTAGACATGATTATGCTATCCGAGGATGCACACACACACACACACACACACACACACACACACACACACACTACATACCAGCTGTGGTGGAAGTGGTGACATACTAAATGACTGATTTTTTTGGGTGTTGACTTAATTGACTAATCCTGATCTATGCTCTGCTGCAGATGAGAAAATCCTTGTTTCCCTCCCACCATCACACCTCAACAAGTGAGTCTTTGCTGTAGTCTGATGGTATGCTGCAAGATGTGTGTGTGTGTTTATGTAACATAATATATTTAGCAGTACTTAGACAGCTTGTCAGAAAGTGCCCCGGACCAGATTAAACTCCCTAAAACTGATGACTCAGGAACAATAACACTTTAGCGCCAAGATGTTTGATTTTTTAACCCATGCAAAACAGTGGTACTAAGCAGGTGATAGTCCCTACAGGCTCAAGTGCAGACTTTAAAACACAGAAAAAAACCTACACATCCCTGTAGTGCAGTAGAGCATTCACAAGCAGAGACATACTGTACCCAGTCTACCCACTCTACTAAGTCTTGGGATGAATTTATAAGACCTCCTCAGCCTCCTCTTCAAAACTTCAGTTACATCCCTTCAAATTACTAGAATATACAGCCACTGTGTTGTTAAATTGCATGTAGACATCATGAAAAGTAATTCCTCAGCAATTTGATATTACTTCAATGAAATGATCATAGCTAAATACACCATAATCATCAAACCAGTTTATCAGCTCGGGTGCACCTCTAAATCCCCCCTCTCTCCATCCACCAGCCATGGAGGTGTGTGAGTCCAGCAAAGAAGAGAACAGCAGCAGCAACCAGGTGGAGGACAGAGGCGAAGGAGACCAGAGAGATGAAAGGGAAGAGGAAAGAAGGATGGAAGAGGCTGTAGGGGCAGTAGAGGGAGTCAGTAACCATGACGACAAGGATGTGGACACATCCATGTTTGAAGGAAACAAGCTTCCTGTTCAGAGTGGCTCTGTCACTGGAAGACTCCAGAAAGATCGCTTTGCCACAGGTGAGGGAGTAAGAGTGAGAAAGGGCGTATTTGTACACAGTAGGACAGAAGACCTAGCTTTACTAGAAAGTGTGTCAGTGACCTTAATAATGACCCCTGGTGACCTCTGACATTTTATAGGAAACATAGGAAAGTGTATCCGCACAGAGAAGAGCTGGCTGACCCCAGTAGAGTTCATCAGGCTGAACCCTGACCTGACAGACGGGATGTGGAAGAGAGACATCACCTGCAGAGGCCAGCCGCTCAGCTACCTGTTACAGGTAAAGAGATAGATATCACCTGAAGAGGCTAGCCACTTAGCTACCTGTTGCAGGTACAGAGATAGAGATCACCTGTAGATATCAGATCAGCCTCTCAGTTACCTGTTGCAGGTACAGAGATAGATATCACCTGTAGAGGCTAGCACTTAGCTACCTGTTGCAGGTACAGAGGTAAGCATCACCAGTAGATATCAGATCAGCCTCTCAGTTACCTTTTACAGGTAAAGAGAGAGACCCATAGAGTCCAACCTGTAAGCTAAAGAAATTGAATGGCACCTTAAAGTGCATGCATGCATTCAAATGTTCTGGCTGGAGATAAGAAATGTGAAAATATACTATGAATATAGAACGTGAGAAGCTCTTGGTCACTACTTTATCTAGATAGCTCTCAGAGAATCAGGTTGGACATTTTTGCAGTTGGATTTGGAAGCCTGAAAACATGCTTGTGTGTCCAAATAAATCTGTGTGTGTGTGTGTGTGTGTGTTTGTAGAAGAAGATCCTGCAGGTGCACTCTCTGCTGTGTGGTTGTCATCTGTGTGACTACACTGAGTCAGACCTGGTATTAGCTCTTACTGTCTCTCTCACTATATATTACTATATATACTATATGTCAGTATCGATCACTTCTAGCTTATGTGTATGTGTGTGTGTGTGCATGTGTGCGCACGTGTGTGTGTGTGTTTGTATTTCTCCTCACTAACAGGAAGACCAGAGAAACGATGACCACTGCTTTGTCTGCGAAATGGGAGGAAAGCTGGTGTGTTGTGACGGGTGTCCCAAATCCTTCCACAGAGAGTGTCACATACCTACTGGTGCTCCTCCAGGGTGAGAGAGAGAGAGAAAGGATAGGGGAGAATGGAGGAGAGAGAGAGTAAAAGGGAGAAATAGATTGTTTTGTGTAATACAGACATGATTAGTTGACTAGAAAGAGAGAGAGAAAGAGAGACAGTGAGATAATGAATGGGGGGCAAGAAACATAGAGGCAGAAACCTAAAGGTGTGCTGCCACACAAAACCTTTTTTACCTTTTTTTTTGTTTTTGAAATATGAAAGGTGTATATGAGTTTGTGTTGTATGGTGCATGTGAAAATGTAAAACTATCTTCACTGTCTGCAATAGCCACAGAAATAAACAGAGAAATCAAGCCAATATGAAAAGTTTAACTGACTATCTTAATACTGAATGATCTTAGCACTGAATTATCACCCAATCCATGCTCTCCTGAATTTGATTAGTGCCTGCCCCACAGAATCCTAACTATGCCAGATCACTGAATATCCATGAGAAAAAAATATCAGGCAGAACAGCAACAGCCTTGTTTTTAGTTTTACACCTAAATAACAAGAGCTTAGGGACAAACAGCTGCAGTTAGAGTTTGGAGAATTTGGATTATTATTTCTGTGTCCAGCGCATTTTGAAAAGTAGGACTTATCAATGGTGGCCAGTGGTTGTAACAGTAACGTTGCCATAACAAAGCAGTTATCTGTCTATGCTGGCTAGTGTGAAACCCTATATATTACAAGCACATTTATAATCTCCAAGCATTTGGTGGATGTGCATATCATAGGCTGTGACTTCCTCCCCTTCCTTGAAAATGTAATATTACAAATCATCCCTTGCCATTCTGACTGTAAACTACTGTAAATATTAAATCATTGTGCCTTGCAATGCTGACATGCTACAGCAGTGACTCAGAGCACAGCTCATTATCATTGGTGGGAAAACGAGGTGTTTTACTCTAGGGCTATTTGAATAGGTTACATAAAGCCCTGTTAAGGTCTCCTTGGACTTTTCAGCCCAACCAAAATTATATCCCATCTTTGGAGACCTCACAATTTCAAACACCCTATAGATGTATATGGGGAGATAGTTTATAGTAAAGTTGTATATAGGATATAGTTATGTTATAATAAATTCTAACATTAAGTCATGTGTGTGTCTGTGTTTCATATTATTTTGTGTTTTATGTTTGTCACACAGAGATTGGCTGTGTACATTCTGTGTTTGGAGGAAGACTCAGGAATGTCTGTACACTGATCACATGACCCAAAGACAGGTCCTAGACAGCAGAATCTCAGAATACAAACTGGTGAGCTCATGGCATTGGACAGGACTGGTGTCAATCAAACTGTGCTTCATTATTCCTGCCCTTCATTATTTTCTCTCATTTACTGTTCATGAGGCTGTCATATATCAACCTGAAGTTTATGTCTATATTGTTTGTGTGTGTCTGTGTGTGTTACAGCAATGCCAATATCTCCTGCTATTTTTACTGAATGCAGATGAGCAGAAAATCTTCAACTTGGATCCCTGCCCTACTGTAAGTGAAATTAGTGAGTTTGTGTGTGTGCGTGTGTGTGTGTGTTTGTGTGTGTGTGTGTGTGTGTGTGTGTGTGTGTGTGTGTGTGTGTGTGTGTGTGTGTGTGTGTGTGTGTGTGTGTGTGTGTGTGTGTGTGTGTGTTTGTGTGTGTGTGTGTGTGTGTGTGTGTGTGTGTGTGTGTGTTTGTGTGTACATTTTTAAGCATCAGCCTCCCCCCTTCCCCCTCTTTGATTGACAGGTGTCAGGCTACTCATTACTGATTCCGAGGCCCATGTGGCTGCAGAAGGTGAGGGAGAACCTGGAGAATCGCTACACTCTAGTGGGGGAGTTTGTCTCCGACATCCGGCACATCTTCAGGAACTGTGCCAACTTTAACAGGGTTAGTGTGGCAGATTAGAGAGGAACATTCTGTCTCTCATCTTCAGGAACTGTGCCTTCTTTAACAGGGTTAGTGTGGCAGTTAAGGGAGGAACGTGTCCTTTTGAACGTTTTAATCTTCTTTGTAAATGCCTAAAGTGTGTGGTTTTGCTGAAGCTTGTCTTGTCATTTGATTCTTTTTTTCATCAATCATGTTTGTATCTGCCAGTGTCAAAAGGATGATTGTTTGAGGATGACCATTAATTCATTTAACTAATAGCACAGCCTTTCTCATTTGTTTAATGATTCAGATTCAGATACGGTGAAACCCAGTTATGTTCATTTCATGAGTTTGATGTGTGAGATGAAGCATGTCAAGTCTGATGGGATCTTAAATTCCCTCACTGTGTAATTTTCCTTTGCTTTTATTCCAGAACAATCCAGATCTTAGGGACTTGGGAATTCAGCTGAGCACTTTGTTTGAAGGGGAGTTCCAGAGGACCTTTAACTTTTCTACTGGCAACGTTCACCACCAAGACAGACATGAAGACAGAGGAAAAGAAGGATTGATACAAGTAAAGAGGAAAAGAGAAGAACAGGATCCCAAAGGCAGTTTAGTTTCACTTTAACCCAGTCCACTACCCACCCCTCCAAACAACCCCAGTCCACTACCCAACCCTCCACTCAACCCCAGTCCACTACCCACCCCTCCAAACAACCCCAGTCCACTACCCACCCCTCCAAACAACCCCAGTCCACTACCCACCCCTCCAAACAACCCCAGTCCACTACCCAACCCTCCACACAACCCCAGTCCACTACCCACCCCTCCACACAACCCCAGTCCACTACCCAACCCTCCACACAACCCCAGTCCACTATCCAACCCTCCACTCAACCCCAGTCCACTACCCAACCCTCCACTCAACCCCAGTCCACTACCTACCTCTTCACTCTGATGAGAAAGGGGTGGGTGGCGGTGGGGGTAGTGGGGTGGGGTGTTGAATACTAATTCAATGAAGGCAAGGAAAGATTTTTTATTATAGTAGCAAAGTAAAATACAAGTAAAAAACTTGAAAACTGTTGATTACCTCTGGTTACCCATGATACTTCTGGACATTTGAATGGACAATTGAATCAGAGTTGGGGTAAATAATCATGACATCTGTTCCTGGCTTTAATGTATTTGATATGCTCAAATACGCACAGAGTTTAAGTTCATGAGAGCAAGCAGAAACTTTTGGGTTGAAGTCAGGGTATTGTTGATTTCTTTCCTCTCACTAGCAAGATGAAGGTGTGTTTGTTCTATGTAGGCCTGATGGGATTTAGCCAGACTAGCGCCACCTAGTGCTACCAATCAATTTCTCATCTAGCTCCACCACTGCGTCAGGAATCTATCCATAGGATTAGGTTTCCACCGGCTCTGGGCTTTCGGACCAATCAGCAAACAGGGATGGGAGAGCTGGGAGGGAGGGCTGAAAGCGATAACGTTGAAATCAAGTAGTGACATACATCACGACCAAGCAGTAGCGATTGGTTGAAGCAGACAGAATCTGCCCACCAGGAAGTAAACATATCTCAATTGATAGGTTCCAGACGCTTTGGAAAAAGTGAAACAACGTGAAAGCGTTTGGTGCATTAGGCAACTGATGTGTCATGAAAAACAATTCTCAGTTGTCATTAGAATGGAATAACCTGGTAACAATTAACTTTGGCATAAGTTTTATAACTCATCAAAATGAAGATTTGTTGCACAACCTCTGCCTGACATCAGAGTCAGAGACAACAGTTTACATGACATGATTGCAGAATCTAGTGATTTTGGTTTGTCCAGAAATAGTAGAAGTAATCAAACTGATATTGCACCTGATAGATGATAATGGAACAGCCCGCCTCTCATGGCGGGTACTGATGTAATGTTTACCATGCCTTTTGAAGCACAACTCAGAACATTAGCCTACAGAGAAGCATTGAATGCTGTGCTGAAGTTCCGACAGAGAAGAGCATCTCCACCTACAGCCTGAGCTCTCCTGCAGGGAGCTATGAGTGCTCAGAGTCTGGTCTGCGCTGGTCATCTGCTGCTCCAGTCACCCTGCAGTACCATTTCATAGACTGGCATCTCTTGGCTGAAGAGCTGGCCCTCATGCAGATGAGTCCAGCTGGTCCTCTCATGGACATCAGGCTCATCTCAGGACAGCTGGAGGAGATCCACCTGCCACACTTCCTCTGTTTGGGGATTCTGACGCATCTGTGTGTGACGCTGTGAGGGTTGTACATGGGCAAGACAGTGGCGTGTGTGTGGACGAGTGTGAGCTGACCCGACACCATGCCAGGCCTCTCAACCCCTCCTTCTCTATGTTAGGTCCAGTGTATTACTTCACAGATCTGCTTTCTCCAAAAGTGCACTGTGAGCTGCTGCTCTTCTGCACTCACACCCCTCCCCTGGTTCTCCATGCCTACCTGGTGCCAAACGACCCGGCACATATTCGAGCCATTTACCAAGAGTAGAATGCAAACAGTGTGAGGATCCAAAACTCTGGAGCTGGGGCCCCCTCAGTGTAAGTGTGAGGGCGTCGTGCTCGTCAGAGATCTTTCCGGAGAGGATGAACCTGTGGCCACTCTCCTCTGGTAACTACTGTAAGGTTTACATGAGACGGCCAGAGCAGGAGTTTGACATGGAGGTCATTAGCTCTCAGGACACAGAGCCCATCTGGAGAGCCAAGATCCGCAGAGACGACTACTGGCTGCCCAGCAGGAGCCCTGGACAGGGAATCAGCCAGGAGGTAACTGGCTGCAACCCAAAATAAGGTAATCTCACACACACACATTACACACAAAAACAGTTACTCTCTCCCACACACACACACACATATTTCTCTCTCTCTCTCTCCCCCACTCTCTCTCTCTCTCTCTTGTATCACCACTGCCTGAATCAATGATTTGGTATTGTTAAACCTACATGTTTGGTATCATGTTTATGAAAAAGATGCAAGCATACTGTACATGTCAGTCACACCCAATCGCTTTAGTTTGTCTTGTATTGGAGAAGACTCTGCAGAGCTGCAGATTTGCTGTGATTTAATGTTAAATTACTCAAAGAGACCCTATGCAGCTTTTTCATCCTCATAAAACCATTTAGAAATCATTGTTTTGGTTGACTGACATTTTGAAAAGCGACTTGTCTTTTGTTTACAACAGTATTGGGATCTTGTCATGTTCTTTCTCTATGGAGCTCCCTCTAAAGCTTTTGTGTGCATAATGCAACAACAATGCAAATAAGGGTTGTTGAGCGCTTTAATTGTACCTGAATCCAGTATGTTCTCATGTTTATTTTGATACATGGTTTATCATATGTTGAGTAAGAGTTCATAAACATTGCTGTCAATTGAAGTCAATTGTCTCATGAACCGTTTATCTCAGCAAGAAGTAACTAGTGTCACTGGATAGCTCAGTTCATGCAGTTTCACGTGATGCACATCATATCTGTTTGATGAGAACTGAGATTAATAGATGTGGATTTCCATGCACTTGTGAATCAGGCCAGCATTGGGGAGTCTAGGAACATTTTATGTAAGATTCAATCACTGTGAAATGGACCTAACGAAGTCCATGGGTCCTACTCTGACATAAACACCCTCTTCTCTCATTCCCTTCAGAGCGGGTGTTCAGGTGTGACCCTGGCTAATTGATGGAGTCTCCAGAGGTGTCCTGAAGAACCTTCTAGACTGTCTCCAGGCCCACAGTCCTCCTGTGCTGAGCAGCAGGGAGGTGGAGGAGGTCCTGCAGAGGAGTCAGGTGCTGCAGGACCAGGAGAACTGCGTCGCTGACGTGGTGCTCAAGAAGGGAGAATCAGCCTGCAGCATCATTATGGCCAAACATAAAAGTAGCTCCAAACATACAGATTTAGAAGAAACTCCAACAATTCAGCTAGCACCAATGAGAATGTTGGTGAAACTGGATAATAGTCTACTGTACTGTCAAGAGTGTAGGCCTAATACTCAATAGGCTCAAGGTCAATAGTCAGTTGGATGTATATAAGGCTGATGGAGCTGGCTCTTGTCTCTTGTCTTTAATGTATTTTTTTTTTCAATTCTGTACACTTTAACTGTTATGATAACTCTTTTTATGTCTTTACTTATTATTTCTTTATATTGTATTTATCCTTTTATGCTTTTACTATACCATTTATTTTACTCTTTTGTAAAGCACATTGAAGTACTCTGTATATGAAATGCGCAATGTAAATAAACTTTGCTTTGAGCAGTTTCATATTGCTGGCTGTAACTGAAAGAGGGTTGTTAGTCGCATGGATTAAAGTCAACAATCAGATCATCTTTGTCTTTCTATTTTTCATAGTAGCCTAGGGTTTAACAATTTCTGCTTTCTGCATTCTGAAGAAGGGACGTAGAAGGATGTAAAAGCGCCATCCTCATGAAGAAAAAAAGCGACAAGGCTACAGGCAGCCGTTGCTGACTTTCGTTTTCCAGACGTCATACTTAAATGTCTTCCGTGTTGTGAAAGTCAAATACTCGCGGAAGAAAATATGAATGCAGAGTAGACAATAGAGGCTACTGTAAAAAAAACAAAAACGTAACTTAAATGAACTTAAATTATCGAGTTGGTGCCAATGGACCCTTTAGATTTCCTCACGCAGGAGGAGTTACTCCGCTTCTTTCGCCTTAAGAAGACAGAGATGTCGTGCATGGACCAACCGCACACCTTTCTCAGACAATTACGGGACTACGATCTTGTGTCTGAGAAGCTCTATCAGGTATACCCAACGAGCTCTGTAGGGTAATAATTTTACTTACTTTATGCTTTATTGAATAGGCTATCATGTTTGTAAACACCGTTACAAAAATGCAGTTGTATAACAGGTAAACTACATTTTTCGTTCACAGCACTAGGCTAATATTTCCCTGCGTAATCGCGCTATATAGCCCATTTCTACAGTAAACTGCAATAAGCTATTTAGTATTTAGATTTTGTCCATCATTTTGCATTAAGCTGAGTCTACTATAGCCTACAGCAGTAGTCCTAATGTGTACAAAAACGGCAACTGTGAAAGGACTACTAGGACTAGCTTGAATCCAGAGTGGTTTTGAAGGGCATGGCTGTGCTGTGACATCCCTCACAAGAAATAACTGCTGAACTGTGTCTGGATGTATTATTTATTTATTTTTTGTTTTACGATGGTAGCCTACAGTACTGTTTACAGAGTGGACTAACAAAAACTGTGATAGGCTCTCTTACCTTACGGGAATATCAAAATCATTTGATATTGCGCAACAGCAGGCTTGTGAATGCATGTTGCCTTTCCTAACTAGAGAGTCATCAAGATGAAGACGAAGGAGCAGAAGATGAAGGGTGTGTATGAGGTACTGGACGCCCTGGAGATGAATCACCCGAAGCGTGTGAAGACCTTCTGGCAGTGTGTGTTTACAGACCACATCATGCAGCTGTACCCCATACTCAGACTGCTGAGGAACAGCCTCATGGATGGTGTGTGTGTGTGTGTGAGAGAGAGAGAGATGTCTTATATGTTTGACATGACGTGTGAAGAAATGTCATTAGCTCATAACATTACATAAGATTTGTCTTTGGGAGCAGACTGAACATTTGCCCTGAGCATTGGGCAAGGGGGGATATCAGGATTTAGCCAATGTGAGATAATGACATTTGTCTTTGGGAGCAGACTGAACATCTCCCCTGATGTCCTTCTCTTTCTCCCATTCAGGGTCTTTTTCATTCAGTGGAAGTCAAGCAGAGATGGAAAGTACAGGCAAAGAGAAGGAACCCAAGGGAAAAAATAAAGACCTTGAAAAAGCAAAGGTGAAGAAGTGGAGCAGACAGAAAAGAAAAGGAGCAGCACAAGTGAAAGGAAGGAAGGAGAGGAGGATGAAGAGGATGAAGATCAAGCAGTTGAGACCAGCAAGAAGAAGAACAAGAAGAAGAAACTCATTGATGGTGTGTGCACACTTATACTGTTATTGTTACATTTTTGTATACAGTTCTGCACTCTGCTTGAAATACACAACTGTTATGTTTTGTCAGTGGTCCTAGTCCTAGTAGGTGGTATTATACTTAGCATACTAAATACAATAGTAGATAAGATGCTACTGCTACTGAAGATGAAGGGTGTGTATGAGGTGCTGGACGCCCTGGAGATGAATCACCCGAAGCGTGTGAAGACCTTCTGGCAGTGTGTGTTTACAGACCACATCATGCAGCTGTACCCCATACTCAGACTGCTGAGGAACAGCCTCATGGATGGTGTGTGTGTGTGTGTGAGAGAGAGAGATGTCTTATATGTTTGACATGACGTGTGAAGAAATGTCATTAGCTCATAACATTACATAAGATTTGTCTTTGGGAGCAGACTGAACATTTGCCCTGAGCATTGGGCAAGGGGGGATATCAGGATTTAGCCAATGTGAGATAATGACATTTGTCTTTGGGAGCAGACTGAACATCTCCCCTGATGTCCTTCTCTTTCTCCCATTCAGGGTCTTTTTCATTCAGTGGAAGTCAAGCAGAGATGGAAAGTACAGGCAAAGAGAAGGAACCCAAGGGAAAAAATAAAGACCTTGAAAAAGCAAAGGTGAAGAAGTGGAGCAGACAGAAAAGAAAAGGGAGCAGCACAAGTGAAAGGAAGGAAGGAGAGGAGGATGAAGAGGATGAAGATCAAGCAGTTGAGACCAGCAAGAAGAAGAACAAGAAGAAGAAACTCATTGATGGTGTGTGCACACTTATACTGTTATTGTTACATTTTTGTATACAGTTCTGCACTCTGCTTGAAATACACAACTGTTATGTTTTGTCAGTGGTCCTAGTCCTAGTAGGTGGTATTATACTTAGCATACTAAATACAATAGTAGATAAGATGCTACTGCTACTGAGGGTGTTATGTGTTGCTTGTTGTTGTTGTGTGGTACATGTGAGCACACTAAGACATTTCTATCAACCGTGTTGAATTTGAGTATATGAGGTTGTGATCTTGACAGCTGCACAAAGTAAGTGTGCTGTGTAGTATGTGCATACATGTGCCTTACATGGGCACGTCAGCACTAGTGAGGGAGAGGGTGGCATACATCTCATGCCCTCAGCCAGACCACAGCCACAGCCACATCTATCACTCCCATCTAGGGGTGTGTATCAAGAACCAGGAATTTGGTAGAAGAGAGAATCTAATGCTTCAGTTCACTGGTATCATATGCCTCTGACATTATCAATTCCTCATATCAGTGCATAGTATTTCAGTCTTTCTGAATACAAAAATGAAATTGGTAACACAGTTCTACATGGTTTACCTCATTCAAAAAATGAATCAACAATGGCATTGATATTGAGAAAATCTTATCAATTCCAACCTCTACTCCCAGCTCACTTATAATAGGCATGTGTTACTTAAGTGTTTACTTAGAGATACTATGTGTGGTTCTCATGGAATAGTTTAAGTTTTGAGTGCTTTGCTGCTCTGTGTGTCCCTCCTGTGTTTCCATTCTCAGTCCCTGCTGTGTTTTCCAGGTTCTCCCCTGACCAAGGGGGGCAGAGAGGACATCTGGAACTGGCCCATGTATAAGACCCAGTTACCCGTCACCTGTGGGGACATAGAGGGGCTTCTACACAGAGACAAACTAGCCAGAGGTGAGGCCTTCTTTCTGGAAGCCTTTTATTACTAGTATTACACAGCTCTTTAGAATGCTGTAGAATGCTCCATTCATTTTAGTGGGACTTCCCAACGTTCTACAGCCTGGTATTTCTTGATAATGGGCCGTTGCTAAGTATAACAGACCACTGTTAAGGAAAGTGAAACAGAACGTTGCCATAACTAATCAGCTGATCTGTAAGGTAACAGACTACTTTTTTCAGAGAAGCTGTTATCTAACTTAATAACTCAAATGACTATGAAATCAATGATAAGCAATGCTTTGTTGTCATACTGTAGATATCTTCAATCGGCAGCCGTGTAATAAGCAGCAGAACTTCTGCAAGCCGGTCATTATTGTGGAATAACTCCCTTCAGATAGCCTCCACTGCACGCCAGGCTCCTGCATCACTGTTGGGAGTTATCCACAATAATGACCGCCTCACAGTGCATCTCTTACACATCTCTGCAATAGCCTGGCTGCACTGGTGTAGTCCCTCTGCTCAGTACTAGGCCTGGATACTCTTGGAAGATACTGAGTGAAAGAGTTTGATCTAAAGTTCATATACTGCATCTATCCTCTGTCACCAGGCTACCTCTGTACTACAGTAACAGGCTTGTATTGATAAATATATGTTAGCTATCAGCTGTGGGGACAGAGAGGTCTTCACATCAGTGACCAAAGGTGGGATAGCTACACCCTCCTCTGATTTAAAGGCAGACCAGGCAAAATGTTTCTAGGTTAATTTACCTGCTTTGTAGTCACTTTGATGGTTAAATGGCTGATGATGGGCAGAATCAAGGCTCTTTCGGGTCCTCCTGTTGTTTCCTCACACAGTTCTGTCTGAAGCCATCTTAAGCCCTTGATAAATAATGGTTTGTAAACAATGGCAGGCAAGAATTGTACAAAACAATCGCTATCAGGACTGACTAAGTGACTCAAACTGAAATCACCAGTGCAAGTTGTTAGTAAGTGGTAGTAAGTCTTGACATCTGTTTCCTCTGCAGGAGAGAAGTGCATAGTCCACAAGGATCGCTGGTTCACACCTAGTGAGTTTGAGAAGCTGGGAGGCAAAGAGAAGAGCAAGAAATGGAAGACCAGCATCTTCTGCCAAAACACTCCCCTGCAGAAGCTCATTCAGGTGATTGGAATTGTGTGTGTGTGTGTGAGTGTGTGTGGTGTGTATGTGTGTGTTGTATATTTACATGACTGCTGCAATATTGCATAATTTTCCTTAAACACAACATCTTCTATTTTCAATATCTGTTTTCAGTTCAGTGTTTCATGATGTCATTCTGACAAGGGAATGTGTTTGTTGTTTGTTGTTGTTATGGTGGCAGAGTTTATGTGTTTATTTTTATTTTGCTTATTTATGTTCTTGCAGGAGAATAACTTAAAGTGTCCACCACCTAAAAAGAGAAAACATGATGGTGGACAGCAGGTAACCTGACTTTCTCTCCTCTCTCTCTCTCTTTTTCTTACTTACACACACACACACAGACATATACTACATGGCTACACAGCTGTGGCAAGGATGTCTTTTGTATATATTTGAGGCCTGGAGTTTGACGTGATTTAATTGGACATTACTTCCTCTTCTCTCCTCTACTGCAGTTGAAGAGGGCCCTGTTCACCTCCAGCACTCAGACCTCCATCAGCAGTGAGTTTTTACTACAGAGCACCATCTGATAGCATCTTATAGTCTGCTTGTGTTTGTAACTTGCTTTTGGTGAGAACAGCATGAAATAGAGGTTGTGGTCAAGTGCCTTTGATGTTCAACAACCACATAGAGGGAGCGTTTGTATGTTGAGTGTGTGTGTGTGTGTGTGTGTGTGTCCTGTAAACACAGGTAGCTTGTTCTTGTAATAACCCTTCTCTTCACCTCTATGTAAGTGTCAAAGTCTATCAAAGATGAAAAGATCAGCAGTGACGAGGCAGAGGACAGAAACGAGGGAGACCCAAGAGAAAAGGGGGAAGGCAGTGAAGGGGCAGAGGAGGGAGACAGTAGTGACCATGACCACTGGGATATGGAGGCATTGCCGTTTTCAGGAGACGCTCTGCCTGTTCAGTGTGGATCAGTTACTGGAACATTGCAGAAAGGCCGCTTTGCCTCAGGTGAGTGTGTGTGTGTGTGTGTGTGTGTGTGTGTTTGTGGTGTGTGTCTGTGTGTGTGTGTGTGTGTGTGTGTGTGTGTGTGTGTGTGTGTGTGTGTGTGTGTGTGTGTGTAGTTTGTGTGTGTGTGTGTGTGTGTGTGTGTGTGTGTCTGTGTGTGTGTGTGTGTGTGTGTGTGTGTGTAAGTTTGTGGTGTGTGTGTGTAAGTTTGTGGTGTGTGTGTGTGTGTGTGTGTGTATGTTTGTGGTGTGTGTCTGTGTGTGTGTGTGTGTGTGTGTGTATGTTTGTGGTGTGTGTCTGTGTGTGTGTGTAAGTTTGTGGTGTGTGTGTGTGTGTGTGTGTGTGTGTGTGTGTGTAAGTTTGTGGTGTGTGTGTGTGGTAAATAGGGATATAACAGAAAACCATCAGCTGGCTAAAAATCAACAGCTTACTGTGTGAGAAGGATTAAAACACATGTCCTTGTGAAAACTTTATTTGAATAGTATTATTTAAAAACCAAAGCCATATGTTAGCTGCTTTTAGATCTCCAGCATCCAACACTAGTCTGTTGGCCCACTGAGAGAGATCCTTCCAGAGTCATGGCAAAGGAAGCCTGGGAAAAAAATTATAAACACCTGCCGTCAGTCATACCAGTGATGTTAAACGGAGACATTTTTCCATTTTATGTTGGTTGCTAAATTAGGCTATAGTCAGTGGCATAAAAGATGCACATCAGGTTCGTAAACAGCTCAAGAGGTTATCCCAAACAAAAGCAACATCCATTGACTCCCTCAAAGATTGTTGACACCATTTAGCTGCATGCTGTCTTGTAATAAAGCTACAAGTTTGTCCTGTGGTCTTGGGCTCATTGTCAGACACACTTCAATTTGTCCCTTAAGAAATTACAATAAAAGAGTACATGAAGTCCCCCCAAAATGACAAGGCTACATGATTCTGTTCAGAGATCTGCCCCAGAGAGAGTATCTGTCCACATACCCAATTAATTTTTTTAGTCAAGGATCCTATAGTCAGGAACTCTTTGACAAGTTCCTTAAAGTCAGATGACAAGTAAGTCTTGGTAATACATATTTTTACCATTATTGTTTAATTCTTTTATAATTCTTTTATAACTAACAGTTTCAGTTATTTTTAATTAGTCTGCATGTATGGTATTGTGACCTTAATATTGTGAATCATATCTTGGGTTGAATGTATCGTTCAACAATGAGATATGTGCGCCTCCATTTGGTGACCCTTGACCTTTTATAGGAAACACAGGAAAGTGTATCCGCACAGAGAAGAGCTGGCTGACCCCAGCAGAGTTCATCAGGCTGAACCCTGACCTGACAGATGGGATGTGGAAGAGAGACATCACCTGCAAAGGCCAGCCACTCAGCTACCTGCTACAGGTAAAGAGAGACATCATCTGTAGATATCAGATCAGCGTCTCAGCTACCTGTTACAGGTAAAGAGGTAGACATCACCTGTAGATATCAGATCAGCTACCTGTTATAGGTAAAGAGATAGACATCACCTGTAAATATCAGATCAGTGCCTAAGATATCTGTTAAAGGTAAAGAGACAGACATCACACGTAGAGGGCACCCGCTCAGCTACCTGTTACAGGTGAAGAAATAGACATAGATATCAGATCAGCCTCTCAACTACCTGTTACAGGTAAAGAAATAGACATAGATATCAGATCAGCCTCTGAACTACCTGTTACAGGTAAAGAAATAGACATAGATATCAGATCAGCCTCTGAACTACCTGTTACAGGTAAAGAAATAGACATATATATCAGATCAGCCTCTCAACTACCTGTTACAGGTAAAGAGAGAGACATCACCTGTAGAGGCCAGATTCTTGGCAGAATCTCCAGCCTTAGCAATAAAGATAAAACCATCACTGTGAGGCTATAAAGGAAAGCCCACCCAAAAAAGTTGGTTACCAAAGCTATGTGATCACTGTAGAGATGTGAGCTTTTCTTATAGATCACTATATGTTGCATTTATGCATTTAACATCACACTGTAAAAATCTAAACTGTAAAAAGAGCTTTTAGGAGCATGTCAAGATGAGTTACAATGAGTTACACTGTATGTCTACTTGTTGTATTTGTGTGTGTGCGTGTGTATGTGTGTGTGTGTGTGTGTGTGTGTGTGTATGTGTGTTTGTAGAGAAAGATTTTGCAGGTGCACTCTCTACTGTGTATGTGTCGTATTTGCAGCCACACAGAATCAGACCTGGTAAGATCTCACTCACTCTGCCCCTTGTTTACTGTGTGTTATTTCTCCAGTGCTTAGTGGAGAGGAGAAAACTGAAGGGGGAATATGTGCTTCTCTGGCGCTGTTTTAGATATCCCAAGTCTTTCAGGAGCTGTTTTAGATATCCCAAGTCTTTCAGGAGCTGTTTTAGGCATCCCAAGTTTTTAAGGAGCTCCGGGAGTCTCCCATTTTTCCACAGCAACTCCCGGACGGCCATGAGTACAAACTCCTCCAAGTCGCAGCTTTCCACAAATTTCTTTTGCAAGTGGAAGAAACACTTCCTTGAAATACGTTTTTTGCAGGTTGAGATGTTTGATATTTAAGGGGTATTTGAGTGTTATTACTTATTAACTATTTGATTGCAGAGTCAGCATATTAGAGAAAGTGTGAACAATTAGCACACTAAAACTGCTTCTGTTTACAGTTTAATGTGTGTGAAATGTTGTGAGAAAGCATTAAATTGTGAGCTGTTTTCATGTATGAATTATTTTTTTGTGTTGTGAAGTGGGTTGCTCACAGACTCCTTAGGACATCAGGCCATTTGTATGTGTGTGTGTGTGTGTGTGTGTGTGTGTGTGTGTGTGTGTGTGTGTGTGTGTTTTGTCTGGACTAACAGGAGGACCAGAGAAATGATGACCACTGTTTCATCTGTGGAGAGCAGGGTGAGCTGCTGTGTTGTGATGGATGCCCCAGATCATTTCACCAAGACTGTCACTTACCCACTCCTACAGAAGGGTGAGTGTGTGTGTGTGTGTGTGTGTGTGTGTGTGTGTGTGTGTGTTTGTGTGAGGAGGCGGGGGCGGCGGGGGTCGTCATTTGAAAGCTTAAATCTGTGATCTCACAGCAACATTGGATCTGGACTGGCTAGGCTGCCATTCGACTGACTTACAGGTTCCTGAGGTATTGGCAGGGAAGTTTACTGACCTTTAACACTCATAGTTAGGCTAGCTGGTACCCTTACAATAGCACAAAGAAATAAATAGCCTATAAAATTTAGTTTCTTTGTAAACTAATATTTTCATATATATATATATATATATATATATATATATATAGAGAGAGAGAGAGAGAGAGAGATTTTTTCAAGGCAGGAGGTGTTTGTTATCATGACCTCATACTATACTATACTATACCTATACTAAAGCACTGCAAGAAAAACCTAGCATGTGTGTTTGTTGCATGGGTGTTTCATGTTTTGTATATGTGTTACACAGAGATGACTGGCTGTGTACATTCTGCGTTTGGGGGAAGACTCAGGATCAGCTGTACACTGATCACATGACCCAACAACAGGTCCTAGACAGCAAAATCTCAGAAAATAAACTGGTGAGCTCATGGCAATGGACAGGACTGGTGTCAATCAAACTGTATCATTACTCCCGCCCCCTCCTTCCTAATTTTACTCTGTCTGGGATTGACTTCATTTACTGAAACTGGGCGCTCTTTAAATGTGTGTGTGTGTGTGCATGTGTCCGTGTGTTTGTCCGTGTGTGTGTACATTTACAGCGATGCCAGTGCCTCCTGTTATTTTTGCTAAATGCAGATGAGCAGAAAATCTTCACCACAGATCCCTGCCCGACTGTAAGTGTGTGTGTGTGTGTATGTACATGTGTGCATGTGTGCATTTGTGTATTCATGTGTCATGTTTCTCTGTGTGCTCTCAAGTGCATGTATGTATGTGTGTGTGTGTGTTTGCATGTGTGTGTATGTGCATTTTTTAAGCATATACCCACCCTTCCACCCCACTCCACACCTCTTTGATTGACAGGTGTCAGGCTACTCATCAGTGATTCCGAGGCCCATGTGGCTGCAGAAGGTGAGGGAGAACCTGGAGAGTCGCTACACTCTGGTGGGGGAGTTTGTCTCCGACATCCGGCTCATCTTCAGGAACTGTGCCATCTTTAACAGGGTTAGTGTGGCAGTTAAGGGGTAACTACACTTTCAAAGTTTTAATCTAATTTGTAAATGCCTGTAAGTATGGTTTTGCTGAAGCTTGTCTTGTCATTTGATTCTTTTTTTCATCAATTTGATGGAAAAGGATGATTTTTTGAGGATGACTATTAATTCATTTAATTGATAGCACAGCCTTTCTCATTTGTTTAATGATTCAGATTCAGATATGGTGATACCCAGTTATGTTAATCATTTCATGAGTTTGATGTGTGAGATGAAGCATGTCAAGTCAGATAGGAGCTTAAATTCCCTCACTGTGTAATTTTCCTTTGCTTTTATTCCAGAACAATCCAGATCTTAGGGACTTGGGAATTCAGATGAGCACTTTGTTTGAAGGGGAGTTCCAGAGGACCTTTAACTTTTCTACTGGCAACGTTCACCACCAAGACAGACATGAAGACAGAGGAAAAGAAGGATTGATACAAGTAAAGAGGAAAAGAGAAGAACAGGATCCCAAGTCCCAGTGAACCCCTGTCCACTACCCACATCTCCACTCGGAAGGTCAGAGAGGGGTGGATTGAACAAACTCAGTGAAAGAAATGGCAAGATTTTTAAAATATATTTTCTATACTTTATTTTGTTTTAAAGGCATACCAGGCAAGTCTGTGATTTTGAGAGTATGGACTTTATTGTCAGTCAACATAGGCATCACTAAAGATAGACATAACATGACAAATGTCCTCCTCCTCACCACACCCCACCTGTCATGTCTCTGTTTCCTACCAGTGGGGCCCTGAATACAATGCACTAAGGTATTCCCGTTATTCTGACACCAGGGTGTGTTTGCTGTGTATTTTCAAGGTCAACTCGTTGTGAATCATGTGCTGAAGTTCCAGACTCCAACCACTGGGTCCTGGTGAAGCCTGAAGTCTCCACAGAGAAGAGCATCTCCACCTACAGCCTGAGCTCTCCTGCAGGGAGCTATGAGTGCTCAGAGTCAGGTCTGCGCTGGTCATGTGCTGCTCCAGTCACTCTGCAGTACTGCTTCATAGACTGGCATCTCTTGGCTGATGAGCTGCCCCACATGCAGTACAGACCAGCTGGTCCTTCAATGGACATCAAGATCATCTCAGAAGAGCTGGAGGACATCCATCTGCCACACTTCCTCTGTTTGGGGGAAAGTCAGTCTTATCTTAAAGATGCTGTGAATATTATGCACAAACATGACGGCGGCGTGTTTTTGGAGAAGTGTGAGCTGAGTTCTCTCCATGCAAGGCTGGTGAAGCCCTCCTGCTCTCCTCTTGTTGCTTTCTTGTCTCTGAAGTCTCTGATTTTCCCTGGGAAGCAAGAGGAGAAGGAACACCTGGTAAAGATCCATGCAGATGTTCAAGTCTATCACAGTTGCACCTCACCCCACACCGCACATACCACACCACACATGTGCCAGAGGACACAAGTCTCATCAAGCTGTTGGAGAAACAGGAGGAATGTTTCAGAGGCATCAGACTAGCAAAGCCCCAGCCAGAGAAATCTCTACAGATGGATGGTTTCTATCCCTTACCCACAACTCCAGAAAGTGAAAGAATTTATCCAGCGAGACTGAAACTCAGGTACAGCTCCATCGCTCCAAACTTCTCTGAGATGCACACAAGGGAGGCGGGTGACTTTAAACTAGAACTGTTCCACCCTACAGACCAACGGATCGTCTGGGAAGCAGAGATCTTGAGAACCGAATACTTACTGAGTGTTCTCCAGAGCAGTTATGGTACAACAGCTGCTGAGTTCCTCAGACGGCACCGTGCAGATCTTGTTCAGAAGGTGAGAAACGTGATGCCCATAGCAGATCAGATGTTCACAGGCCACATCAGCGAGGAAAAGATGAGATGTGTTTTTAAGGTCCTGTTTGTGTCATATGCTGCATAGACTAATCTTCTCTCCTAAGCAGCTCAGGATTTTTTTTTAGCACATTTTTTAATGTGAATATGTTTTACATTTCTATTTTTGCTGTGCTGTGCCATGTCGCAGTAAAGTTTCTTGTCTCTTTTTATACTGTTGAATTGTAGAGTACAGTATTACATAAATGTATTATGTACTATTTGATTATAAAAGTAATAAAAATTAAAATAAATGTATACAAAGTAGGTGAAATGTGCAAAAGCTACATTTCTTAGGGTTTGTGTGTGTGTGTGTGTGTCATATCTTGATACAATGACTTCCTCCAATTTTGAAAACACCAGTCACCAGTTCATTGTTCCAGTCATAGTGCATTGCTCCAAGGAGCCTACAGCCTAAATTCTTACCAAATACAGTACAGACTAGAGTAAGACTAAGAGTTCTAAACAGCCTTGAATAGACAGCGTCTTTAAGTCTGCGCGCAAAGCTGAGAACAGTCACAGTAATGTGAAGCTGTGCTGTCACAGAATGCAGTTAACGTGAAGCTGTGCTGTCACACAGCGTTCAGGACATATGGGAATAATGGGGAAATTGCTCAAATGGACCAGTAACCGAGAGGTGCCACCTCCACGAGTGAATGCAGGACGTTACTGGCGAGCACAACTGCGCAACAGGCAAGCAGGAGTGGTTATCATAGAGTTAAAACGAAAAAGCAACGAAATACCATCTACAGTAGCATAACCTACTCGCTCGTGCAATGACATTTTATGTACAGGCCCGATGCATCAGGTGGTTTTGACTAGTGATATGCGCGAGATATGCTCCATACGTTCCATACGCTGGTATGGAACCGATATCGCTGGTAGGCTATATAGCCAGCAAAACTGGCTAGAATGGCCGCCATAAACTGGCCAAACCAGCAAAAATATGACGCCATGAAAATAATGTCAATGAGAATGCAGGTCAAGTTTATTTTCAGACTTCGGCATGTCCGGAACGCGTCATAATAATGTTTAGCCCAACTATGAGCGCAGGAGACGTAACAATCAGAACCTTAATAAGAACCACGAATATTCTAACATGTAACCAGACTGCTTTTGCATCGGACGACGAAGGTAAGGAGGACATTTTGCTCCGTTGAATAGGCTGTAGGCCCACTATTAAGAGGACTAACACAGAATGATAAAGAATTAGTCTACTTCAACAAAGGAAAATGGCCTAGGCCTAATGTATTTTTTGGCTAACACTGTCAGGATTAATTACTATGGTTAGGCAGCCTACGAGTAGGCCTAAATTTTGCAAATGATTGCTGTATAAATTGCAGGTGATTTTTTAAATTTTGCTCTTGGTTAAATGTAATTTGTTGTCATATATGAGTCTAATAACATGGACAGTTTGTATCCAACTTATCTTAAAGCACCTGGTGTGGTCCTTATAGCTGACTGACTTAAACCAAATGTGATCAAAGCCTGAAGTGGTAACAGACTATTACAAGCATTGAATATTTCAACATTATTATTCAGGGGTGGAGCTGTCGTATCCATGGTAACATAATTTGGTTTCTCATTGGGTATTGCAAACTTGGGGGTGGAGCAATAGTGGAGAGGCCAATAACCCAGATTCTTCCCACTGATCTCTGAAGAGTATTATATGTGTGGTGCTTCCCTTCCTCCTATGAGGAAGGGGAGGGCTGCTGTTGCTGTGGGGGATACCAGTATGCGGATCTTTACTAGATTACGTTTCTGGCCTTGGATTTTGTTGGAGGCTTGCAGATACAGTATGTTCAGAAAGCAGGTATCCTCAACCTCAGATATCTAACAGAGTGTGTGTGTGTGTGTGTGTGTGTGTGTGTGTGTGTGTGTGTGTATGTTCCTCTTCCTCTCCAGTCATGTCCCGGCGAAGTATGAGATTACTGTCAAGCGGTTATTACCGTGACGACGTCAAAATGGATGAGAGCAGCAGCTCTTACAATGTGTCTTACCGAGAAAGCCCCGTCAGGTATGTGTGTGTGTGTATGTGTGTGTGTGTGTGTGTGTAGTCACTGTGTTATGGCTTTGTGAGTGTGTGTCTTCGCAAATGTGTAAAACTATGATATTGACAATTTATGAAATCCCTCCCTACAATACACACACACAAACACACGCACGCACAGGGTGTTTAAGAGGAGGACCGGCTCTCTGAGGCAGACTGTGTCCCGTAACGAGTCCCAGGTGACCACCCCCTCCCTGTCCCGGACCGCATCTCAAGGTGCAGCTTCCTGCCTCTCCTTCAGCACTCTGTCCATTGATGAGTCTTTGAGAGGTGACACACACGCACACACACAGAATC
>JAIFZK010000002.1:825000-885000 GCA_027481765.1 Tenualosa thibaudeaui
AAGACAAAAATAAAATAGTAAAAACTTATGATTCAGTGATGTCATTTCAAACAATTATCTTCTCCAATTTTTGCATTAGCAGTGCTAAAAATATTTTCTTTTTCTTGATACTATTTTACTCAAAATCCTGCCGACTGTGTGTAGGGTGGCCACCAGCCAGACTAAGAAAAGGAAGAGACTTGTCGAAAAATGAGGAAAAATGGTCAAAAGTGAGGACACTCCAAATCTTAGTGCGCTTCCCCCTTCAACCCTCACAAAAATGTTAGCTGCAGGAAGTGAAAAAAAATTGCATTTTTATGGCATGCACAATTACAGTTTTGGAGGAAAACCTTCCAGTTTGCACAAATAGCCAGAAGCCTATTTTGGAGATGAATATGGTTTAGCCTATAACTATAGTGTACTTTAAAGATGAGGCTATCACTACCTGTTGACTTAGTGTGATTAGAGATTTAGTAGTCTAATTTAACCTTAACATAGTTGATACCAGTGTTCCTGACATATTTAATCACTGTAACGTGAGAATATGGCATATTGCGGTCTATCCTTTCACGTTTCAGCATTCCACCCCTAGAAAACCGCAGAAAACAGGGACATTGTGCATATGCAACTGTTTAATGCATACGTTTGAGCTGGATGATGTTAAAGGTGCCCTGTCATACATCTATATGGTATTTCAAATTGTTCTCTGAGGTCTCCAAAGATGGTATGTAACTTTAGTTGAGTTGAAAACAGTCCAAGATCTTAACAATGCTAAATGCAACCGATTCAAAAAGCTCTTGAGTAAAACTCCTAATATCCCCGCCTATGATAATGAGCTGTGCTCTGATTCGCTGCTGTCAATAGCTTGAACTACTTGCAGTACTTGATTATTAAGGAAATGTTATTGTCACATGCATGTGCTTACTGTGTAAAAATGCAGTGAAATTGCATCAGTTTCTCAGCCTATTTGTAGGGGGGGGGGCGTAGGAAGGGGCAGGATGAAGTGCATTTAGTGTATAGTGTATAGGGAAGGTGGCTAAAGGCTGCATTAAGATGGGAGGGGGGATGATGTATAAATGATGAATAGTGATGACAAGAGCCAAGTGGCTTGCTCGAGGTTTTGGGGGATTACAATACTCCCAAGAGAAACAGGGGCAAGGAAAGGCTCCCTTGTTCAGGAAATAGGCCTTGAGCAGATGGAATGAGAGTATAATTCCATTTCATATCAGTTTTGTCTGAAATTAGAACACAAATGCAGCATGATACATTTCACAGGTTTTATTGTACACAGGGAAAGGGGAAAAGGGAAATGTGGACCAGGCAGGCAGCAGCTGAGTCTGCTGCAGTGACCCGAGGTATCAGCGGGGAAACCCAGATATACACATAGTCTTTCTACGCCTGGGTTTCCCCGCTGGTCACCTGAGTCTTCCTCTGGTCTCCGATGGATCTCTCTCAAAATGGGGGAGGAAGTAGGAGACGGACTGCAGCTCCATAGATCTCACTGGGAGCTGGGAACGCCGGAGACCAGGTGATGACAGAAGCAACAGGTACACCCTCGTGGAGGTGGCAGGGCAGAAAACACACGGGCTAAACACAGGTTGCAAAAAAAACCAGCAGGTCAGGTTTACCGGGGCAGAAGAGCAGGCATAGCCAGGCCGGTCCAGGTCGGTAACAGGCAGTCAGATTTACAAAGTTGCAACGCTTAATCACAATGAACTTTAAAGACAATCTGACGCTGCACGTCAGAAAGCCTGGGGCTTAAAAACAGGAACAGACAACAGTCAGCAAGGAGTGGAGACTGCCAACAGGCGAGTAGACTGAATTAATGGGAGTGAGTGGGTGTGGCTGGTAAAAGATGAGTGTGCTGGAAAACTACCCCAGACTGACAACGCACCCATAATTTTGTAACACAGGAGCCTACATTCACAGCAACACCGAGGCAGGGTAATCAGATGTCCCCAGATGAGTTTTTGGAGGTTTGTTTTTGTAGCTAAAACTTTACTGCAATAATACTGACAGCAGAGATGTCATCATGCACAATGTATGCACTAAGTTTTTTATAAGTGTGATAGCCACATTACTTTTTTTTCTTTTAAGATCCATGTATGGGGTGTCTTTTATGGACAGGCCTGTAGTAGTAGGTGTGTGTCTGTGTGTGTGTGTGTGCACACAGTAGGTGTGTGTTTATGGGTATGTATGTGTGTGTGTGTGTGTGTGTGTGTGTGTGTGTGTGTGTGTGTGTGTGTGTGTGTGTGTGTGTGTGTGTGTGTGTGTGTGTGTGTGTGTGTGTGTGTGTGTGTGTGTGTGTGTGTGTGTGTGTGTGTGTGTGTGTGTGTGTGTGTGTGTGCACATGACAGGACAGTAGTGGTAGGAAATGAGCTAAAAGTAAAACTAAGTTAAAAAAATGAAAGTCTTGAATAAAATAAATAAAATAAATGTCATCAGACAGGAAACAGGCAAAACAGCATCAAAGTAGCATAAAGTCATTCAGTCTCAGAAAAACTTGTCACATTACAAATCCTCTGACAAAAAAAAAAAAAATTCGTTTTTAGAAAAAAATATTTCTGCTAAAACTACATCTGCCAGAACGGCCTCCCACTAAAAGTCACCTGGTCTCAGAAAAGTCTGCACACGCACCTGAGTTTCTTCACCTCTGCCTCATCCATTTATTCCATCTATCAGGATACCTGTGGTGTGCTGGAGGTGAAACGGGGGCCTGGCTTTGATTCCTGAGCCCCATGTTGCAAATCTGTGTTGCTTTGGGTCAAAGTGTCTGCTAAATTACGGTGACCAGACATCCCGGTTTGACTGGGACTTTCCCAGTTTTAACTTACATGTCCAGAGTCCTGAAGTATGTGTGGGGACACTAATATGTCCCGGTTTTCAACAATCACTGTGAAATTGCCCTGGATGGATTGCAAGGGCATGATTATGCTCTTTTTCACATTAAGCCAACCTAAATACATTCAGAGGGGGGTGTCCTAAAATGAGATCTTGAAAATCTGGTAATCCCATGCTAAATACCAGTCAACAGGCCTGGGCAAACAATCTCATATCCTCCCCATGTCAGTATCACTCCAGTGTAGTTGTTAGTTTATTTACAAGCATAGGCCCTGAAGCCATAGCCTTGGATAACACCCAAATGCCATACTAAATAGCCACTGCTACTGATTGGTCTCTGACTCATAATGGACATTCAAAGACATTCCAGGCATTCTTTAGTGAACACTGTTCCAAAATCATCCATGCTCTAATATTCTCAGCAGATTTCTGGGTACGTGATTCTATACTGCCAACACACAAGTCAAAAATAACGCTAGATGCTAATGTTCCAGCTGCCCCTGTGCAAGGCACTTAACCCTAAGTTGCTCTAAGGGAGACTGGCCCTGAACAATTGATAGCTGACAAAAAATGTAAGTCGCTTTGGATAAAAGTGTCTGCTAAATGCATAAATGTAATGTAATGTAGCCTTTCTTACACACACTGGCCAAGTTTACGTGATCAGAATAAACTGGCAAAAACTGGTAGGCTAACTGTATTATCCGATCTTTGGCGTTTACAGGCATTTGAGAAATCTGATCATCAAAACCAAACGGGTTTACATGATTTGGACAATTGCTAACGGATTTCTTTAAGTTTGTATGTTCGTCAATGTGTCCAGTACAGGCGCAGATATAAAAGAACAAATTAAACCCAGTTGCTGGAATATTGATGGTAACTACAATAATTCAAGACCCGATAATGATAGTTTTTTATATGCATGTCGTTAGGCATCTCATCCAAGGCAAATATCACTAATTTCTTGGAAGTCAAAATACACTGTTTGTGTGTGTGTTCCATTTTTTGTTTTGTTTTATTTGTTTAAAAAAAAAAAACAAGTTTGCATCCAGCACCTCAGACGTCATTTAGTTACACTGTGCATTCTTCAGAAGGCAGAGATGTCTGAACAATGTGATATGTCTATCAGAATCTAAGAAAAATATTGCCTGTTCAGGTGTGGAAAGTCTGAAGGATTTTTGTTTTGTTCAGGGCTTTCATATTCCTCCTTAGTCCGCAATCAATTAGTGCTTTTGTGCTGCGCTCACGTTCTCAACGAGTAAATCAAAGAGTTCAATAAGACGGTGATATCAGCGCACTCACTAGTCACATACAGTCCACTGCGGGATTCTGTGGACATACATTTAACCTACTCTTTCAGTTCACATGAACTCACTGTGTTGGACATTGGGCTCGACAGGCCTAGAAATCACAGGTAAGGCAAGTTTATTTATAAAGCACGTCATACACATACATGACGCTAATGGCTGTTTCCTGCAGCACGTCAGCAAACTTTGGTGACAACTATCATCGACAACATAATTTCAAACTTTGAAATTTGTGGAAATGCAAGGGTAAACTTTATGCTGCATGCCATTGTGCTTGGTAATCGGAAAATGCCTCGGGAAAATGCAATGGAACAGTCGATTAAATCGAGATTACAAATCGTGAACTCGGGGTAGGTTGGTGTTGACTGAGTCGGTTAGACTGACGTCACGGTTACACTATGCGACACCGCAGCTGAGTTTTTCTATAGGGCAACAGTACAATAGATAGAACCAATTGGCCCAGCCAATCATTAAAAAAGCAAACCATCCATTTTTTGGCAAAAAAAATGCGTTTCAAAAAACGCACCCATCATTTTGTAACACAGGCCTACATTCACAGCAACACGAGGCAGGGTAATCAGATGTCCCCAGATGAGTTTTTTGGAGGTTTGTTTTTGTAGCTAAAACTTTACTGCAATAATACTGACAGCAGAGAAAAAAAGAAAAGGTATCTGTGTTTTTGCTTGAGGCCTCCCCTGCGGCCATGTGTTCTGACCTTTATGACCTCTTACAAGAACCAGTATGGTGACATGGAGGTTTCTTAGGACATTTGCTGTGAGTGAAACAGGTGCACAGGTGTGGTGGACCAATGCAGACCCCTCCATCTTAAGAGTGGTGCAAACAGAAGACGATATTTTACACAGGTAAGAAGGAATAAGGATTATTTTCTTTCATATACAAGTCTAGTAGTTCTACATATGTATGGGAGTGTTTAAGACTACTACAAACCAACTAAATTTCATGGAAATGGCACATAGCCTCCCTAAAGTTTTACCATTATTACAGTTTTTTTCAGTCACTAACAAGCATTAACCTATACTTGAAATACTTTTTGTAAACTCTTAACACAGTTAGTTTTCTCATCAAAAACACATTTATTAACAAACAAAACACTCATTTCAGTCATTTCAAAATGCTAAAAATCTCTCCTCACCAAAACACAATCTGGCTAAAAATCGAATAATTCTACCAAACACTAGCACTTCACAGGTTACTTTAAACTTTCTGTTTACTTTACCAATTATATTTGTGTTATGTGTGCAAAACGTGTCAGTCATTTTTCAGTTAGACAATGAATATTCCATAGAAATTCTTCAGGAATTGTTGCAGATGCGTAGGTCTATAGTCCAACAAGGATCACTTCACATGATCACTTTTTTTTTTTTCAAAATTCCAGGTATAACAAACCGTCAGACTGTTTTCAGCACCTGTCAACTTCTCTAGATTATTAGGCTGTAATATGTTGTCAATATTAATTCAAATATATTTGTGTATTTACAGCCTATATAGTAGTCTATTTAGTTGGATATGCTTCCAGAACCATGGAGTTGGAGAGTGAGTCTGATTAGGTCATATAAAACCAGGCTAGCAAAAAAATCTGTCATAGAAAACTGGACGTTTTGGAGCAGGTAATTGCCTGCAAGTAAATTTGTTGTCTGATATAAAAAAGGGCCTGATAGGTGATCATTATCATTAGCTGCTGCCCCTGGATTGCCACAGGGCTGGAAGCAACTGTGGTCTCTGCTTACCGATAGTTACGCCACTGCTTAAAATGCCTCACAATATAGCACTGTATGATCAAAGTTATATTAGTTATAGTTATATAAATAAAGTTATATAAATAAAGTTAAGTATAGTTATATAAATAAAGTATAATTTAGGCATCTATGAAACAAAATTTCATTAATATTTTTTTTCCAAGTGACTGATGTGTGAAAGAAGAACAAAAGACCAGCAACATCTTCTGTGTCACCTGATGAGGACACCAGTAAGTACCATCTTCATCTTCATCACCATCATCATCACAGTCATCATCCAATACTTGTTCTGGACCAGGACAGACGTTATTCCTACCACCTTGAAGGCCATGCTGGTTTGTTTATGTTTGTGTTTAAATGTCTTAGCAGGACATGTACAGACAGGCAGACAGATAGATAATAGATACTTTATTCATCCCATAGGGAATTCAGGCATACCATAGCATCCATAACATGGCATACAAATGAGCTACATACACACTATACAGCAAATATTAAAGAATACAAAGATGGTCTTAAATTGTCAATACAGATGCAGACACTGAGGATCAAAAAGAAGAGAGACAAAAGAAAGAAAATAAATATACTCAATACTCTATATTCAATCCCGTGAGGGAAATTTGGTCTCTGCATTTAACCCAGTCGTGAATTAGTGAAACACACACAGCGAGGTGAAGCACACACTAATCCTAACAGTGAGGGGTGATAACATACATACATACAGCAGCCTAATTTACTACATACTTTTGAGTTTAGTTGATAACTTTGACAATTTAAAAAAGCGTTAAAATTTCATTAGTGCTCATGTGTCAATTTATCCTCACGTGGACCACAGCAAGCCTATACCTATAGCACCAGACAGCTACTCTGGTGTAGTACTTTTTCAACTTACTGAAATGACTTAGTGACAGCCACCATTTCTCGATAATATTAAATAAAATATTTGTGTTAGTTAAGAACAGCAACATATCTTTTGAAAATGATATTCAAACACTTGGGCTTTTACAGTTGTAGTCTGTTTCATTCAAATGTAGCTGTTTGTTTTAGATATGTGCAATACTGTTGTAGGCGACTGATTATTTATGTATGTATTTAGACTGGCCCTGCCTTAACAGCTAGACCATACTGCCCCAAGTGGATATGGTTGAAGAGCTGTATTTAGCAAGAGACAAACATTTAATTCGAGGACAGCAGCAGGATCCGTTTTGAAACGGAACAAAAGATGTAAATTGATCTCACAAATGGACTTCACTGAATGGGTCAAGGGGTAGACAGGTAGGCCTTAAACTAAACTAAACAGAAAACTAAATAAAAACACGCAATGTAAAACAATGCAGTACAAAAATAAAAACTGTGAGGACAAAACTGAAAATTTCATGGTGATCAAAATGGGTTAAAAATGTGTCACTCTCTCAAATGTGTTCTCTCTCTCTCTCTCTCCATCAGTGCACACTCCTCGGTTAACACACTTCACAGGTGAGTGGGAACACAACTCATACCTGGACAACAAGACTCAGTAACACTTTATTTGAACCATGGCAGGCAACATGGCTCTTTATTTTATGAACCGTTTTTATGTCATGAACCATGCTTTGACAAATTGATATGGTCATCCTGTGCAGCCCTGGGCTCAAAAATGCAACCTCATTGCAACCTCCAATTGGGAGGCAAGCAGGTACTTTGGGGTTACCTGTAACCATTTTCTGAAGCCCTTGAAAATGCACCAAATTACACTGTGGGTTATAATAAAGTTGTCAATGGTCAAATTGACTCATTTATTTCTTTATTCATTTTATGAGTATAGGAGGATAATTCATAGAGCCTATACTAGAAACAGTTTACGGTCTTCTTGTTGAAAGTGGTGGTGGTTATAGACCTAGAGGGTCTTGGAAGATTTGTAAGAAAAATTGTAACATCAACTTGTAAAATCAACTAATTTTATCTCTGAATCTGAAGAGAAGGATAGCAATTTGGCCAGGGGTAGCACATTGACTCTTACCTTGTTGAGTTCATGTGGCAAGATCTGTCATTAGCATGTCTCCACAATGTCACCTGGCTGGAAGAAAATGATACATTCTCCTCCTATACTAGCCTATTAAAATGAATAGTAAATACGTGAGGCAATTTGATGATGAAAATTTTTAATTACAACCCTCAAAAGGGTACAACTCAAATGACCATACGGTGCGATTTCTTGCACTTTCAGCGGCTTAAAAAAATGGTTACAGATATCCCCCATGTACCGGTGAGTGCCCTAGGCAGATGACTGGAAAAGCCTGAGCTGCCGGTCAACTATAATATTATATAATATAGGGTTGAAACTGCCACATCGTCAAGATCTTCCTTGTCACTTGCCCGCCGACATATTTGAAACAAAATTCCGAACGTTATAAATGGCGCAATGCAAGGCTAATCTAGATGGAATGTAACAAGTCGGCTTCCTGGATTGGGGGTTACATAAATAAAATAAAATAAATTTCAAATGTATTTGGCATTCCTTGGATACATTTGACTATTGGTTTTACATTACTGGATCAACAAATACATTACTTATTAGACCGTGAAACATGCTGATATTTGAACATTCTAAGAGTTACATTTGTTTGAGCTCGTCTATGCCCACAAAAAAAAAAAAACTCTTTACTGCGCTCGACTCCACGTTCAGTAGGAAAAATGGCTTGGAGATGCGTTGTGTACTATGTTATTGTGGCTTTAACGCTGAAATCTTTATTAAGTCACATAAATGTTACCCATAGTCGCAGTCCGGATTGTCGTGTAGTTTGTGGAATTGATGGTTGTACCAAAGAATACTGTGTCTACAATTCATTCTGGTACCACGTTAAATGACGCCATGCGGAACACCTGATCGCAAGTGGCAGTGAAGCTAGCAGAGGAGCAAGTCAGGCAGGGAGAGCCCCTGGAATTGAGGAGAGATCGCACGTCCATTAATGGAAATGAGGGGAGAACTTTTCGAGTGGCTGTCCTAAACAACACCATCAACATAGAGCACGGAGCTCCTGCAGCTGTAGACGGCGAGCATCATGTAGTGCAACCCTTTCCCAAATATGCAATGGGAGCACAACATTTTGGCAGTGTTGACACTACCAGCGTGTATTCTGGCCTAATAAGTGAGAAGATTTTGAGATCGCCACAACATGGAGGTACCTCAGTTTGCAACTCAAGTCCATATGCTGATTCTGTTCACCTGCCCGCTGCTGACGATTCTTGTCATTGTCAGGTAAATATCAGATTTTGTTTGCAGTTAAGCTTAGTCAATAGGCTTACTGTCAAGAGGCTGGTGAAAGTACTAAAGTTTCCATTAATTGACATCCACAGAACAAGTCACACTATGCTCCTCTGACCAGACAGGCTACGGCTATAGTGATGACTGCAAGGGAAAAACATATATATATATATATATATATATATATATATATATATATAGATATATATATATATATATATTTGTAATTATATAGAAGTTTGATATAAGCCACGGATATTAACAATGTTCATGCAAGGTGGCACATTTAATGTCACTGAATCAGTTTGTTATTATCTCTGTATTTCAGAATGAAATTTTGGCCGCCATGCAACAGTACCAATCTCTGTTGGTGACCAGCTTGAGGAGTCGGGTTCAAACGACACTCCAGCAACATGAAGGCAGGGAACGTGAGAGTTATGTGGCTTTAAGGAGGGTGTTGGCTTTGCATACAGCAAATGTAGGCAATGTGAATGTGTGTTTGAAGACATGCAGATGTTTTTTGATGAGGATTACTTTGAGCAAAGGTCAGTAGAGAGACATGTTCGGCAGTGTGATGATATCGAAAAGCCAGCACTGAGTATCTCAGAAATCAGTTAAAGACTACATATGGAATCAACAGAAAGAGCAAGGTCATAGATTTCCCTGGCGTTAATCCAACAAACACCACAAGATATTATGCATATATCCTGGAGGGTGTTGCTCCATTGGAAATTAAATGTGTGATGAAACATTTAATTCTTACAGGGCAACTGGATTTGGATCATGTCAGTTCTGTCATTGTTGGATTCCCTTACTCTCCTCTAGATGTTTGAGATAAACCAAGCATAATAGCCTATAGCACATTGGCTTCCAGTGACAATAAGTTGAAACAGTCATCAGGACAAATGATGGTTCTTCTGAAAATCCTACCATTTAAAATAGATACAGTTAAGGGTAGTTATTGCCACAATTCTTGAGCTTATTGAGATTATTCATATTTTATTTGCTCCTGTAATTTGCTTGCAAACGATTGACAAGTTAAAACATCTTATTGAAAATCATTTAAATAAAGAAGAGCTTATTTCCATAAAATAGCATAACCCCAAAACAACACTACCTGATTCATGCCCCATCCCAGATTAAACTTCTTGGGCCCATGTTATATCACATGTGCATGAGGTTTGAGTCCAAACACTGTTTTTTTAAACACTGGGCTAGGAAAGGCAACTTTAAAAATGTCTGTAAGTCACTAGTGAAACATAATCAGCTGTATGAATCTTCTCAAAATGCAAACATAAATGAACACCCCATTTTTTCTAATGAATGTAATTTGGGACCAGTATCTGAAGTCAAATACCTGGTATATTTAAAAGAAAAGGCAAGGGCTTTTCTGGGAAGACACAATACAAAACACGCTGTATCAGTTGAGTATCAATTGATTGTTCTAAATCTCAATATATCTGTAATAAAACACTAATTGTCACAACTGTAAGTGTCAACAGTTTACATCATATTATATTGTTACACACAACTCCACCACATATGTGCCTGTGAAATACAATCTTGGAAAGACACAAATCTTTGTGATGTAGATAAATAATATGGAAATAATTGCATGTGACTGTGTTTTTATTAAGAATATGTTTAAAATATGGAGAAAGATGAGTTGTTCATGACCTCTTGCAAGCAGATAATCTGGTGGATTTCACACCATATTATACTGTTACACACAGCTCCACCACATATGTGCTTATCTTGGATATGTTGATATGTTACAAATGAAAGACAAATCTTTTTGATGTATACGTGATGCATAAATAAAAAAGTTTGTTTGACATTGCATGCCACTGTGTTCTTGAATTAAGAATATGTTTCTAGCTTAAAATAAGGAGAAAAGATGAGTTGCTCCGATGTAGCACAATGCTGGAGCTAATTTCTGGATCAATTCAACTCAAAATAAGATGCAATATCTCACTTAGATAAAGGTAGATAGAGGTTCTAAAAACAAGGTTGCCTTTCTTGCACTCCCAAGATATTTTTTCTAATTGTACTAAAAACTAGAAAAAAACTAGATAAATTTCCCCAAAACAAGACAATTTGACTTTCTTAAAAATCTTAAAAATTGTTTGCAGTGTAGTAGAATGATTCTCGGCCATGTTGATTTCATTAAAGTAGCCCTTGGATATAGTACATGCAAATACACACAAATGTTTCTTAATACTGTGTATACAAGTCTATACATTCTAGTTAATAACAGTTTATTAATCACACTTGTGTGGCCTAGTTACTTTGCTGTAAACTAAACTGAATGTGCTACTACTGAATGTATGCGTTTTGCATTGGGATTTACATATAGAGTTGCATACAGTTTTTACAGTGCACGAATGATGTTCAAACTTTGAAGGATGTATAAATACATAATATCAATAACATAAGCTTATATTTTTTACAGGGCTATTAATGATCATTATTTTACCCTCAGTTGGTGAGTACTCACATTGTCAGCTGTATGCATGGAGAAAAATTAAGGTCTAAGAAAGTTCTTGACTTCAAGACCACATTGAAGTAGCCTATACTTTTATACTGGGTTGTTCAAGGAGAAAATGGACAATGATTTGGTTCATAAGTGTATAACAACTATGTGAGTTACATGAAGATATGTTATCACAGACTATGTGAGTTACATGAAGATATGTTATCACAGACTATGTGAGTTACATGAAGATATGGTATCACAGACAAAATGGTTGAATTAGAATGTTTTCCTTGCATTCCTTGCATCCTTACATTTTCTAAAATGTAAATATATGCGTATGCAGACATATATGATCATCTCAGATAAGTCAATGTTGATATACATTTTTGCCATTTTCGAAAGGGTGGTCTCAATCTGTCTGTTGCCTGCTATAGGTATTATTTAGTGCCTTTTGCTTTCACAGTGCTTTTTTTGCAAAAGTATAGTAAGCAATAGTCATTTAATCATTTGGGGTAGGGGAAGCAGAAAGTGAAAGACAAGCGAACATCAAGGCAATCTTGCTAAACTCCATATTGTATTTAACCACTAAGCCATCTCTGATTTAACAGCTACAATGATTTGTAGCTCATTTTGAGTGTCATACACATTTAATAGGCTACAGCATTACTTTTAAAATCAGATATGGTCAGATATACAGACTTGTACTGCAGTCAAGTCAAGTCAGCTTTATTGTCAATTTCTCCACATATACTAGACATACAGAGAAACTGAAAGCATGTTTCTCACTATCCCATGATGAAGGAGGCATGCACAACATTTCCTAGCACTAAAGAAAACAAGTGCATAGCAGATAAGGACATTTCACATATCACAAGCAGAAAAACAATCCTGTATGATGTGCTGTAAAAATGTAATTGTGCAAAGGATGTATGCAATTGTAGTTTCAGAACAGATGGATATCATTGTATGTGTGTGTTTTACTTTTCACATCAACTCTCATCACCGCCATCACAGCAGTGGCTCAAACAACAACTGAAGCTCCAGCAACAGAACAACCTACAACAGGACAGCCTACAACCACAACATTACCTGAAACTACAAGTACTGAAGCTCCAACAACAGCAGAAAATACAACCTCAGCATGGGTCCAAGCCACCACAACAGCAACTGTTGTTCAAACAACAGCAGCTCCGACAGCTGAAGTTCCGACAACTGCAGCTCTGACAACAATACAGCCTGAAAGCAACTTTCGTAAGTACAATAGCACATTTCCAAGTGGTTTTAGATGTTTTTTTTCTCTGTCACAGGACGTTAAAAACTAAATTAGGTTGAAATGCCGTCATCAACATCTAACCTTTCAGAAACACATGGAAAAAGTTTATTTGAATATAACCATCTTGTGAATTAGTATTGTTGTACAATGTAATGGGAATTTTCTCTCTTTTAATACTGAACACTGAATATCTTTATTGGCTAATGACTGGAACAGTCAACACACTGCACATACTACTGCTACAGTGTTGACATTACAGGTTAATCATGGAACACTCTGCTCTGTACTAAAGCTGAGAGTTAGTTCTAGAGTTAGTGCTATATGATTGTGTCAAAGCATTCGCTTGGAACTCAAGGATAGTTCATTGTTATTCAGGGGCATTTGTGACATTCTTTCTTCACAAAAAAATAAAGGAGAATTCTGGAGCTTTAAATGCATGATTAATCATGATGAACTTAAATTTTCTATTGTGATTAATCAGATTATGTTTAATTTATTTATTTAAAGTGTGTATATTTTATTTTTATAAGTTCTTCATCTGTGCTGCTGCACATGCCTACATGCATTTAAAGGACATTATTTCCAAGATGTTTGTACCACTATGTGTGTCTATTATGATATCTACACTCAGAAATGTATAGAATCTTACAAATGTATCCCATCATTTCAGTCGAAATGGAAGTTCTTTGCTTAGAGGACAGCATACAAATTGCGCTGCAAAAGACAGGTAAAGTTGCCCTCAATGAAGAACACCTGCAACTCAGTGACCCTAACTGCACACTGCACTCAAATGGCACTCACCTTCTGGCCAACCTGTCCCTCACCAGATGTGGTACTGAGATGGAGGTGAGTGGCAAGTACGCACACACACACACACACACACACACACACACACACACACACACACACACACACACACACACACACAGTGACATTTTATACTCATATAAACACATTCACTGTCTTTTACATCTATCTATCTATCTATCTATCTATCTATCTATCTATCTATCTATCGTTCATGATGCATACAGTGTATATATACATACATACTCATTGACTAAGTTTAGCCTTATGGGCTCAACACATGTAAAGTGCATGTGAATTCTCACCCGTTCTTATGTGTTAGATTACTTGCAGAGTTATCATCACACAAATATAATATGCATATCACATGAAACTGCACAAACTGACCTTTTCAACTGCACTGCTCACCAGTCGCTGTAAACAGTTAATCAGAAAATTAGCTTTGAATTTACATTAAAATAATAATAATAATTAATAACTCTCTGCACCCATCTCACACCCATTAATCTCTGTGAAATATCTCATCATCTCTTTACTCAGATATGGCAAACTACTTACCAAAATAAACAGGAGATCCCTCTGATTTCAATGGTGTATAGTATCCCATTCTATGATTAGCGGTTCTTGAGTAATTCAGATCCAGATATTGAAATCATACTAAATTTTCTGCAACCTCCCACCCCATACAAAAATCCTTTCCATATCAGAGGTTGTTCTCAGATCCCTGTCTGTTGATCCAAAGGCATATGCAGGTAGTATCACATCAAATACTGCCAGATTTGGATAGCCTTGACTGTCCTGAAAACAAACAAACAAAAAAACAAGATAGCCTGTAGCATGTGTAATCAAAAAGTCAAACTTTTCTTTTCCCTAGGTGACTTTGAAAGAGTGATCCATGTATGTCTAACCTCCAGATTAGATGATTGTAATATTTATGTTGGTGTTAGTTCTTTCTCACGACTCCGATTGCCTCAGAATGCTGCAGCCTGTCTTTTACCGGGTACTCATAAGCAAGAGCACATCTCCCCCATTCTAGCAACACAGTGCTGCTTTAAGGTGACCTATTATTCCAGTTAAACAGTTCTGGGATTTAATAAACTGTGGACCTTCCCCTATAGTCACAGGTTTTTTTTTTCTGTAACTTTCTGTAACACCAATATCCTAAATTCTCACTAATACATACATGTGGATTTGTTTGCAAACCAAAGAATAGGATCAGCAACGATATTTTATGAACAGTTATGTTGACTGACAAGGTAATAAATGCAAGTTTATAGTTTCATTCGATGTTGTCATCTCGCAAGCTCTGTAAATTTGCAAAGAAGCCGTAGGGGGAACTGAGAGAACCTTCATTCACCCTGTAACAAGCCGTTTAACCATCAAAGTGACTATGAAGCTATAAATTAGCCTACAAGCACCATACAATCTTGTATCCTGTTGGAGTTTTTAGTAGCAGAATAAGAAAAATATGAATATGTCTGAAAAGTCTGAATATGGTCAATATTCTGATTAGAGCAGAAATATTCTGTGTGTGTAAATGTAGTCACTGTATGTAACAGACATGTTTGTTTCATAGTGGGTTCTTTGTTCTCTCTGGCTATTCTTAGGATGATGGCACATATCTCATCTTCAGGAACATGATTTTGTCTAACAGCGACCCACAGACTATTATAGTCAGGGAGGCCGAAGTGGACATCGAATTCTACTGCAAATACTCTAAACAAGGAAATGTGACACTGGGCTACATAGGACACAGACCCCCGGTGACCTTCACTCAGAAGGGCTTTGGCACGTTCACCCACCAGTTTGAGTTCTTTGAATCAGCTGCATTCACACAGCAAAAGGACCCAGACTCCTATCCGCTGGAATATGACATTGGGGAGATGATGTACATGCAGATTGAGGCCTTCACTGATATCCCCAACACTGAACTGTTTGCTGAATCCTGTAGAGCTACACCCACAAATAATCCCCACGATTCTGTTTCTTACCCCATCATTCTACATGGGTAAGAAGAGCTGCTCTCTTTGGTCAAAAGCTCAAGAATGATTCAACGAGATACACATTTTGTATCATTGCCACAGAGATGCTGAAGCCAGACAAATTGGTATTCTAAGGGATATTTTATTGTTAGTATATTTTACATGTGCTTTATTTTCACAGATGTAAGGAAGATAAAACTGTCCAGATCTATGTCAACAGTAACCATTCTAAGGTCCGGTTTGCAATGCAGGCTTTCAAGTTTTTGGGTCATCATGATCAGGTAATGAGAAGATTGCTTTTATAAATAATTACTGATATTCTTTCACATACTTGTTCTCCAGTTGAGACCCTTACATTGGCTTGCATTTCTTATTGAAAACAGTGCCTCATGTGGTGCAAAGTGGTATGAAAAGATAGCCTACCTCATGCTAGCTTGTTCCATAGCCCTCTTGTTTGAGGTCACTGACTTGCTGTCTTTAGGGGAAAAGAATGAGAACATTTTACATAGGCCAAATAGCAAACTGGCAGCTGTCAATAACTGAATGGGGCACAGGAAAATGAAACTGAATGTGTGTCCAGGTATTCATCTCCTGCTCAGTCGTACTCTGTAAGGCGGAGACCAACAGCAGGTGTGCACAGGGCTGCAACCCAGGCGTACAGGTGAGAAAGAGGGAGGCTGTCTACTCCAGTCACAGCTCAAGGCAGCAAATCCACAAGAGGGATGTGCCAGCGGAGGTATCAGGACACTTTGTCTCACACTCTCACAAAATCAGCAAGAGGGAAGCATCCTACCAGACATCTGGTCATTTTGTGTCCCAAGGCCCCTTGCGTCTCAGACAGCGAGGGTCTGACAGTCCAGGTAAATATACATTGATTCCGCCTTGGGGCAGATGGGAGATGGGAGGAACAAAACAGGTGTTAAACCCATCTCCATCATTTTGGGGTAAAAGTCAGTTTTTAATTGGTTCCCTATCTCAGGCAAACAGGTAGAAGTGGAGATAGGCCTCCTGGCCAGACTGATATGCATAGCAGATCAGTATGTGTGAGAACCAGGCTAGTAGTAGAAATATTTGCAGCCACTCTATATAAGTATATAAGTATATACTATAATTTAATTCATCCGACAGACTGATACTAACTGACTGAAATGTTCGCTGTAATAGGTTTCTATCCTCAGGGAGCTTTTCTGACGTCTGTTCTCTTGTTCTGTGTTTTGCAGTGGCCAGTGATGGACTGAACAAGAACCTTGTGTTTCCTGTTAGTTGTCTGCTTGTAATTGTTGCCCTGGTTTGTGCTGTGGTGTTATACAGGACTCCGAGATCAAACCATGAATTGGTTTGAAGTCATCAAATAAACTAGAAGGCTCCATTCTTGAATGGCCAAAAATACAAACAGTGAGAGTCTTTCATATCTTTCTCAAAACGAGATGGCTAGCTAAAAATTGGGCAGTGGGTGCTTGCCTACTTCACAAAACAAGAGCATCTACAGTATGTTGGCAGAAAATCGCGGAGTGTGTGCTATTTATAGAATGATATATCATCGCTTGCATTAACAATAGCCTACACTCAAATTCAATGTCAAATAAATTAGCTCCTGCCATTTGTCACGGTGAGACAAAAATACAGTGGATCGTCTACTTGAACAAGATGGTAAACTCTACAACTTTACCTAGAACACCTTACTTTGGATAAAAGTGTCTGCTAAATGCCTAAATGTAAATGTAACTGTCAAAACCGCAGCCTCTCTTGAAAATGTATTTTGCGAGTGGGAGAGCCACAGATGCGGATGAACACTATTGCTCTCTTGTTAGGCTATTGTTGTAATCAGTAATAATGAAAGTTTCTTGCTGCACTGTCTTTTAAAAAGTAATAGGCCTATTTCACCCCGTGGTCGCTGCACAGTCTAGCCTATGTATAGGCAGTGCTATTCTAAACAACTACCATACGTGTTATTAAAAGCTGCATTTTGGAGAAAGTATTTGCTCATGCAGGAAATGCAATATTTTGGGCAAGTGTGTTGCACTTTTCTGTTTAGCCCACACGTCTGACTTCATTTACAAATGTAAGTAAAGTAAACCTTTTTTCTATCGGATGTTCAACCAATTCTACTACTTTAAAACATAACACTTGTGTAAAATGTTACCATGATAATCAACAAAGTTCGTTCGAAAGTATTTTTTTCTGTCACTTGTTAGCTAACTATCAGCTAGCTTGCTATCCACCAGAACGTGCTAACGTCACACATAAACGCTACCTTCAAAGGGTGTTCGAAATCAACTGTCTTTGAAGATATCTACGGTCATAAGTCATGTCTTCTGAGACAGCTGTCTATTACGACAGCAAGGCAACAAGGCACTACCTTCCGTTTGGAGCGCACCCACACACACACATCCATCATACAAATGGAACTTGTCACCAGCCAAGTAGATTTCACACTCAAATTCTACAATTGAGTGACGACCAGTTTTGTGTCTGGTACCCACTGGCCTGACACACACTCACACACATAGTCAGGTAGGTTTATAGGTTTCATACCCCACAGGTTAGGTCACAGGTTTACACTACACAAACTTTCTCAAGGCCCAATCTCAGACCTTAGTGTTTGAAAACTCCTACAGGCCACAGGCCTTCTCTGAGACCTTCCCTGTGTCACGAAACAGAGCGAGTCGGACCCATGGCAGGATCCATCTGGACACTCCCCTCTGCCACAATGTACCCCAGGAAGGACACGGTCTTTGTGTGAAACTCACATTTCTCTGCTTTGACAAAGAGTGAGTTCTCCAGGAGGCGATGAAGGACCAGTTGGACGTGCTGCGTGTACTCTGCCTGGGTCTGGGAGAAGATGAGGATGTCATCCAGGTAAACAAACACAAACCGGTTCAGCATGTCGCGCAGCACATCGTTTACCAAGACTTGGAAAACCGCCGGGGCATTGGTCATTGGTAACGCCATCACCAGGTACTCGTAATGGCCAGTAGGGGTGTTGAATGCCGTCTTCCATTCATCGCCCTGCCGGATCCGCACCAGATGGTAAGCATTGCGGAGATCGAGTTTAGTAAAGACCGTGGCCCCCTGGAGTAGCTCGAAGGCAGAGCCGAGCAGTGGCAGAGGGTACCGGTTCTTCAGAGTAATTTCATTGATGCCTTGGTAGTCAATGCAGGGACGTAGCGTTCCGTCCTTCTTCCCCACAAAGAAGAAGCCGGCCCCGGCAGGGGAAGAGGATGGACGAATAATGCCCGGCGCCAAAGCATCGGAGATGTACTCCTCCATGTACCGTCTTTCAGGAGCGGAGAGAGAGAGTAGAGGCGGCCCCGGGGAGGAGGTCAATGGCGCAGTCATAAGGTCGGTGCGGCAGTAGTGATGTGGCCTTAGTCTTGCTGAAGATCTCCCGTAGGGGATGATAGCATTTGGGTATGCTGGACAGGTCAGGAGCGGAACTTGTGGGATCCGAGTGGGCAGGGGATGAAGCAGCAAGCAGGCAGGTCTGGTAGCAGTCCACCCCCCACTCCCGGACCACCCCAGTCCACTAATCCAGATGTGGATTGTGCTGGCGTAGCCAGGGGTAGCCCAGGATGAGGGGCTGACCCGGAGAGCAGAGCAGGTGGAAACGGATGGCCTCCTGGTGGTTACCGGATAAACTCATCCTCACTCGTTCCGTGATGCGAGTAACTGTGCCCAACAGGTGACCATCCAGGGCTCGGGCGGATACCGGGATAGGCAGCGGATGGTCCTGCAGACCCAGCCGTCGAGCAAGGTTGACGTCCAAGATATTGGCTTCCGCGCCAGAGTTTACAAGGGCGACCAGGGTGTGTGTGGAGCCCTGAAGGTGAAGTGTCGCTTGGAGCAGGGGTTTACCGTCTTTGGAGGCCAGGGTGTTCATCAAGCTCAACCGGACTCCTCCTACGTCCAGTGAGCTCGACCTTTTAGCGGACACGTGGAGACACTGTGCCCATCTCCTCCACAGTATAGGCGGAGGTTGGAGGCAAACTGGCGCTGGCGTTAAGCTGGAGTCAGGGAAGCGCGCCCAATCTCCATAGGCTCTGACACAGCTTGCCCACTGGGAGATGTGATCGTGGACTGTGGCGAAGGCGATGGGTCCTCCAGACAAGCCGGTGGATGACTGGATCAGTTGCCCCCTCTCGCAGCAACGCATCTGGCGGGCGGCGACATCATCCGGGTCAGGAGCTGCGTGAGCACCATCAGCTGTTGCTGCTGGAGCAGATGCTGTTGTTCCTGGAACTGGTGCTGTTGTAGCTGGAAGTGCTGTTGCTGCTGGAGTAGGGAAGCGATGTCGCCAGTCATGCAATGTATCTCCCTCTGTACGCTCCAAGCGCTGAATGGCGGAGGGAGGCTCCGACATCTCAAGGTCAGTATTGGTGGGTGGTGGATGCTCTTTGTGCGTCAAGTCGGGCAGCCGGGACTGGAGAGCAGAGCAGAGGTCGTGGGCTGGCAGCGGGTCGGAAGCTGGGGCTGGAGAGCAGAACTTAGGTAATGGACCGGCAGTGGGTCAGAAGCCGGAGCTGGAGAGGAAGGGAAAGTCGGGCCGGTCCGGGGTCATCAACGGGGAGGCGATCGAGCAGGAGACGGAAAACAGAGAACAGAGACAGGCAGGAGAACAGGATGGAGACACAGGAACAGGCAGATGACAGGAACAGATAAACAGGTAAAGGCAGGTAGCGGGCTTGGAGAACAGGAACGAGAGTCAGGGTCTTGATACTTGCCGAGCGTGAGGAGCTGTAGGTTCGCAGACGGTCTGACAAAGACCCCTGGAAGACATGGGGTTTAAATACACAGAAAAACAAACAGACAACGAGCAGCAGGTGGCAAAAGTAATTGATTGAAACAGCAGAGCAGGTGTGAGTGGGAGGGGCATGTGATTAGGAAAGTTACTGAGAGTGTGGTGTTAGATACCGGCAGGCAGGCATGACAGTTCTGAGCTTTGTAACCTTTTAGTAAAACCAGTAGGGTGACATGGATGTGTTCTTTAAATTTATGTTTTCTTCTCCTTTAAATAAGGATTAACCACAGATGAACTGCTTTGTAGATGTGGCTTGAGAATGTAAAGAAATAGCCATGTTGATGAAATGTCAATCCAGATATTCACTGAAGACAGCATTTGACATATTCAGAACTTCTTAGCAAAGTAAAGTGGTTCATATAATCTAAAGTGGACTTTCTGTAGAGTCGTCAGTTTCTTTGCCAGCAAATGAACTCTTCTGATTTTGAGGACATTCGGAAAAGTAGGTCACATTTTAATCCATTTGTATTCCAACTGTGTTAAATGTCATTTAGCTCATACATGCCAAAACATCATGTGAGAGATTTATAACTTTTAGTCTTGTGAGTGTGTGTGTGTGTGTGTGTGTGTGTGTGTGTGTGTGTGTGTGTGTGTGTGTGTGTGTGTGTGCACGTAGGGAGCCTATAATGTTCTTGTTTGGTACTTACCTGTTAGTATGTTGAGATTTAAGCCCACTAAGTTGTTATTAAAGATATATCAAGAATAGTCCTATTCATAATGAATAAGAAATTGGTGAATACAGGGCTAATAAATTATTCATGTTGCTTACCACATATCTTAACACTAGCTAATATATATATATATTAGATATGTGCCAATGGTGTGCAAACATGTGATCCTAAAAATAATCATCATCTATATAAAGCACTGTGATTGTGAGGGGTGATTCCATCATAACAAAGCTTACATTGCTGAAAATGCCCTTGGGATATCTTAACCATACTGTAACACTTCATATATAATATAGAAGTAATATTGAATATAAAGTCTCAGTTTCAATATCCCTACAAGATTGACCAGTAGGGTTTTTTTTCAGACCAGGACAGATTCTAGTTACATTGCCTTAATAATGTCCCACAAATAAGATATAGGTTACAATTTGTGTAGATGAGACCACAAAGTTCCATTTTGTGGTTTAGCAGACAGGCTAGTTTTGTATGACATAGTGAAATGGAAGCCAACATATGATGCACACCCTCTATCTCTGACTTGACGTAATTGGCAAAACTAGCACAACCAATACAATATTATGGTTAGATATACAATATAAATGGTAGAATAATTCTGTTTGTAAAGATTGCACTTAAGCTTATTTTTGATAAGTTAAAGTTAAATATATTCTATTTTAACATCAGAGAACAACTCCATTCATCTATTCTATAGTATGTCCCCCAAACTCATGTCTCAAAACATATGTTGAATTCTAAATATGTGATAGGATAAGGACTGAATAAATTATAACTTTTTAATACATACTAAATGACTGCTTTTACAAATTTCACCAGAACTTTTCCTAGAAACACGTGTGCAGCATCATGACATATGTTTTCTTTTATTCCATTGTTATTTCGTTTTTTTTTTCTTTTACATAGCATCAAATGTTAAAGCTTATTAGGAATGCATCTTTGCTCTCTTACAATTATCAGAAGTCAAGAGCACTTTAGCATTAAGTATAGCAGAGGCCTATAACAAACATACTGTTTCTGAATAATAATAAAAACTCTGCTGGGTGGATAGAGGTGTTTCATCCTTTGTCTGTGCATTTTTACCATGCAGGACAGAATCAATACAGGCAGGCCACAACATAAATATAAAAGTTAATAAATAAATATAAACATAAATATTTTAAAAGGTTTTGTGTGTGTGTGTGTGTGTGTGTGTGTGTGTGTGTGTGTGTGTGTGTGTGTGTGTGTGTGTGATTTTAATGCAGCCCATAATGCCCCTTCATCTTAGCCTGTGATCATAGTGAAATTGCTCAGACAGTCACTAGAATAAACAGAGATTCTGTTTTTTCATTGTCCCCCTTTAGTGGTGGTCTAAGGCGCTCTTTCTCCCTCACGTAATGGCAATTCGGCGTGACAATACACATTATGGATGTTGCTAGGTGCTAATGCATACTAGTGCAACATGATTGAGTTACATTTTGGTGTGTATTTGCGAGAGACGAAATCACTGTGACATGGCGTAGCCTATTCTACACTGCCATTCTGAGGCTTGGAATTCTTGCAATTTTACATAATATATATTTTCTGTCCAACAAATTTCCACGTTACAAGTAAGTAAATGCAATAGATTACTGGCAATGTTGTCTAAATCATCATCGGCTGAAAAAAAAGATGACAACCAAAAAGGAATCAGCTCATGAACCTTAAGCTCACAATGAATTAAGGTGTTTATTGAGTTTGTGTGTAGAGCACGCACCTCGAACACACAGTCAATGCGGTTACATACGTGCACCGATGCATCGAAAGTATTAAAAAGACTATTCAGAATTCTGAAATATTTCAGGCCCTGTTTACACATATCTAGATATTTTTATAAACAGATCATTTTTATCCGTTTGGATATATCGTTTATACGTAAACAGAGTTTTAGCCAGAGTTTTAGCGGATATTTTTTAGAATATTCTCTGAAGTGGAGATTTTTCAAAACGCCGTATTTCTGGATTCCACTGGATACTAATCGCAATTTGAAATAATGGATAAGAAATATCCTTTTATAAAATATCTACATACATGTAATCTGGGCCTCAGTTTACATGCTAAATGAAATCCTGTTTTTTGATTCCGTAGAGGCGTTCTGTAAAATCTTGATGACACGTCTCCATTTATAAAACTCCAACTATAATCGGAGTATAAATTACATGATAGAAATAATCAGAATCCAATCGGATACTCGAGTGTATTTAATCAGATTTCTTAAAATCGGATTTCAATCGGATTTCTCGAGTTGACGTGACAATTTCTAATCGGAGTAAGGTGAATGATCAGACTGCAATCCACTTATTTGTTTGCATGCAACTGCACTGAATGATGAAGGTCTTTCAAATTCCTTTAACAGAAGTGATCTGTCACAACAAACACGTTTTTTAACCGTTAGTTTGACAGATTTTATCAGTGGTAAGCCTCCATCTAGATTTTTTTCTGTTTGTGTTACTATTTAGGAGGGCTTTGGAAAAGTTTTGAGAAGACACTCCAAATCTGACAAGCCATAGCAGCCACAGACTGGAGACTGGGGCATAGAAGGGCTGGGGACTGGGGCATAGAAGGGCTGGAGACAATTTTGCTACTGACTTATTACCACAACAAGTCATGGGTTGTTTAGAATATTTTTAAATTATTAACATTATAGAAATATTAAAATTATTAAATTAAAAAGTATTACCATCCATATAAACGTGATTTTTGTATTTGTTTTGTTTTTTTTTTAATTGATTTTATTCATGTGGGAATGTGTTATCAGGGCCAGTCTCGAATGTAGATAAACACATGAGAAATAATGACATCTGCTGGTCAGACATTAAAATATAGTAATATAAATATAGTATATAATTTTTTCACTCTGACTTTCACTCTGACTTTCACTCTGACTCAGAAAAGCCGTTTTTCTGTTTCTGTGTGTGAATCTGCACAACCCTATAAAGGTCACGGTTTGTTTTGTTTGGTTAGTGTAACATATTCTTTCTTTCTCTGTCAAATTCCATAGGCTCTCTATTGAAACGAACACCAAAATATGTATTATAACATATTGTTTGTGTTGCCAAATGTTCGCTTCATTAAATACTTACTTTTCACACCATATATCACACATTCTCCCCATATTGTAGGGTTTTACATGCTTTGTATTATAACAGAGATGGAAAACTAAACCTTGTATCTCCATTTACATTGCAATGAATCCTTCCTTTGTCCCATCTCTGCTTAAACAGCGCCCCCTTTGACATGTATGCATAAGACAATCTAGGCAACGTGCAGCCTTCTTTTTGTTTGGCTCTGTAGCCGTACACCTGGTCATCAAATGCCTAGAGCCTTGCTTTGTAACCTTATCTATTTCCAAGTCACACCAAAGGAGACACAAGGTTACAAAAAAGGTGTTTTTATTCATGTTTGGTTTATTAGTTACAGAGATGTGTTGAGCTTGCAGAGAGATGGTTAAACAGTAGAAGGCCATAGGAATGGAATGGGATGGGGGAAGGAAGAATGAGTAGATGGGATCGTGAGGAGGAGCTGAGAAAGATGCCCAATCAAAACTAAGAAACATGTCTTCTTTTGTTCTATTTTATCATCTCTCTCTTGCTCCATCTATGCCCCGATCATAAACACTCTTAGGAGGAAAAAAGCCTTAAAGTTCCCCTGTCACCTGGCTGAGAGAATGAGAGAGACTGAAAGGCAGGGGTCCAGATTCTATTTTAGAAAAAAAAGGCACCCCTGCCTTTTAATTGCTCCTCCTTCACATGATGAAACACAGGGGATGTGCCACCACACATATAGCACCCCATAACCCAACAGCCCAGCAGACTTGAGGGTCAGTTGCTCATTTGTTTCAAATAAGCGACCGAGCACGTAGCACTAACCAACCGCACCCTGGAAAGGACAGCTTCTCTTTGCCCCTGCCTGGGCTGTGTCTGTGCTGTGATTGTATGCATACATGGTGTGGGAAGGGCACATGCACTGCTGGACAGGATGGAGAGAGACGGGATAGAAAAGCAGGAGTAAGAGAGAGAGAGTGATGGAAGTAAGGAAGAGGACAGAGAGTGAAAGAGTGTGAGAGAGAGAGAGAGAGAGGAAGAGAGAAAGAAGAGGTCGCTTTCTTGTTTCAGGTTATTTTATTGAAAATAATCCTATATCCGCCAACAGTGCTTACACATTCACAAACCCCACTGCCTGTATCCCTCTCATGGGATTAAGTCTTTTGATGTCAGTGAGAGGAAGGAGGAAGTCGAGGTAAAGGAACATGAGCACGCCGTGGAAGGAAAGAGAGCAGAGAGAGAGAGAGGGTAGGAAATAATGAACAAGAGAGAAAGAGAGGGAGAGAGAGAGGGAGTGAAAGATGTAGAGAGATGGAGTGATGAGCAATAATTTACTCCTCCTCCTTCTCCTCTCCGTGTGTGATGACATAGCAGATGTTCTTGTAGTCCACATTGCCAGCAGCATCTGGAGGGAAGGCAGCCCACAGGTTGGCCATCTGAGGAGGACGAGGAGGAGGAGGAAGATCAGTGACCACCTCAGTTAAAATGTGAGCCATATCCATAATCCACAATAGGCTAATAGATTCATAATTCATATTCTGTTCTACTATTTAAACAACCCAGAGCTTTTTGAGCTACTAGCATGCTAGCCACGTATGCTATGTTCACACCACCCCATATACAGTATAAATAACATTAAAAAATAAAATAAAATAATAATAACAATAATAATAATCCTTGAGGACTCACCTCCTCAGCAGTAAACCTGTCACACTGAGTGGTCAGGAACTCCTGCATTCTGAAAGGGGTAAAGGTCAAAATGTCAGATGGTAAATCTTTTAAATCTTATGCTCAATTGCTCTTAGGCTCTATTTCAGGTCAGGTCACAAAATGACAAATGACAAATCCAATTGATATCCATAATCTGCAACCTTGATAAAATTATGTGTGTATGTGTATTGACACGTATGTGTGCGTGTGTATGCATGCATGTGTGTGTGTGTGTGTGTGTGTGCATGTGTGAAAGGGTGTGTGTGTATGTGTGTGTGTGTGTGTGTGCATGTGTGCACATGCATGCAGAGGACACTCACTTCTCCTTCTTAAGGATGCCAGTGCCCTCTGGGTCCAGAATCTTGAAAGCAGCCAAAATGGCATCCTCTGGGTCAGCACCTATGGACCAGTGAGAAAGAGAGGGATAGAGAGGGAAGACAGCGAAAGAGTGAAGAGCAATTAGGGCAAGAATGAGAGAATGTACCGAAGAATAATGTACCGAGAATAACAATAAATCAAGCTAAATTGGTAAACATGAGACTCAAACTCAAAATTAATGTTTCTAAATATCAAAGTAATTATGATTATGGTTAAAGGTTACAGGTTCTTGGCAAATGCTTTTATCCAAGGTGACATAAAATACAAAAACTCTATATTAAAACCAAAAAGGACTTGGCTAAAATTGTTAAGGTAAAAAATAAACATTTTGGTAAAAATAGAAGCATAAATCATTTCAGAGATTTTTTTTTTTTTTTTTTTTTGGGGGGGGGGGGGGGTACTCATAGTCTAACAGAATAATTTTAATCCACTGCACAATAATTGAAATGTAATTTTAAAAAATCACATTTAATCAAATAGACACAACAGTGATCCCACCCTGGTCTATAAGTATGGCAAAAGCCCATTTTTTCTAAATAAGAATAGCTTACAGATGTCTATAGCTAGTATATAGCCTAGAAATTCTAATTTCAAGAGAAGAAATAAGGAGATGAGAGAAAGAGAAAGAAAAGGAGAGAGAGAGAGAAAGAAAAGGAGAGAGAGAGAGTGCACATACCCTTCAGCTTCTCGCCGAACATCTGGAGGAAGACGTTGAAGCTGATGGGGCCTGGGGCCTCCTTAATCATGGCCTCCAGCTCCTCAGCCTTGGTGTTCAACTGACCCATACAGGCCAACACATCCCTCAAATCGTTGGCACTGATGATGCCATCCCTGTTCTGGTCAATGATTGTGAAAGCCTTGAGAAGAAGAAGAAGAAGAACAAGAACAAGAAGAGGAAGAAGAAGAAATGGGATGAATAAAAGAATAGGAAGGAGAAGAGGCAGAAGAACAAGGGGAGGACAGAAGAAGTCACATTTTAATGCAGGTTAATGGATGATAATGATGTCATTTTTAATTTCACTCTAGTTAGGCCCGCTGGAAGTGTGAGTGCACTGGCTAGCATTGTGAATAAGATCTGTGTGAGTGTTGATGCTGTTGATGAGTCTGTTAATGCCCTGGACTTATCAGTGTTCATTGGGATGGAGAGGAGAGCCAATGAGAAGAGTGTTGGATAATGATTAGCGCCTGTGGTCCTCTTCCACTGGGTCATGAGAGCTAATCTGCCCACCGCTCGCCTTGTGTTGCCACCTGCAGACGTCTCTGTCAGCTCAGGGCTCAGAGGGAGCTGTCTGTAACCTGAGCTTCACCTCAACAGACAGCTGCTGCCTGCTTGTCTTCGTAAGGTGTTAAAATGGTCTCGGAATGCAAGGCGAAACCTTGGAGACTTTTAAGGAGAAGGGGTTGGATTGCCGCACCCCCAGATACACACACACACCCCCCCCTCTAGCACCTTGGGCTGCCCTCTGACATCCCTCTCTAGGCATGTACCTTGTGTTCAGCATGAAATGTTAAGTATAAGCTTCTTTCCTCATACAACCATGTTAGCCTTCTTCTGACTGCTGTCACACAATCCCATCATGCTGAACTAGAGGCAGAATTTTCTCAAAAACCCCAAAAAACCCAAACAAACTACAAAATGGCTTCTCTCAACTCCTTTCGACATACTGTTCTCAGAGAGGTTGAGATGATGCAAAAGCAGGAACAGGAATCCAAAGACAAAAACAATTAATTGATTCTGTAAGGTCCTCATGCAAATAACGTCATTCTAATCACATTTTCTAATGTGTTCTAAAAAGGAGTAGGACCTCTGCTCTGCAAGAACCACCTCCTCAAGTTTTTTATTTTTATTTTTTCACAGTGCAACTGAAACTTTGCATGTGACACCAGCAGTATGTGGCGACATTTTGTACCAGCTGTTGGGTATCGCATTCCAAGAGGAGGGTCACGCGGAAACAGAGTAAGCAGGAGAGACGTGTGTGTGTGTGTGTGTTTCAGGCCTGACCGTCCTCACAAGGAGCCGAGAAAGCGACTGCTGAGCTCATCAATGTTAATCTAAACCCACTCCTCCTGTCTAGATCTGTCACATGTTGGACTAATTCTGCCAAGCTTTGATGCTGATAGCTTTATAAGAGGGTGATCATCAGAATAAAGTCAATTTTGTTTGTGGTTTTTGAGTATCATCTGAATGGGTTGGGAAGGGATGTTTGGCGTTAACAATCAAAACAGTTTATTTATATCGCTCACACACCTTGACCAGCAGAGCATATGATAGCATTCACTAATGCAATGTCACAAGGTGTTCTTGGCTTAGGCTGCCCTGTGTCCTTCTACTCCACTAAGACTGTCACTGTGTATACTGTTCATGACTGCAATATGACTTCTCCTCCTGCAGAGCTGTGGCCTTACTGATGTGACCCTGCAGGTCAATGGCAATGGCAACTGTATTAAACAGGGTTGCACACACAGCACTTGTGGCATAGCTGTAAGGAGTTATGTCACAAGATATATCTTAACAAGACTAATTTACTTAACAAGACAAAATTGTTCCAATGGCAGCAAATTTAAGTAGTGCTTACGACTACTATTCTTGTAATACTTAGATTTACAATTTTTGGTCTTAAATTTGGAAAGATATTTTTTGCAGTCTAAGTCTTTAGAAGTGTATTCTAAATCTATTGGGGCAGCCATGACCAGTTTGTTAGATAGATTACTATTATTATTATTATTATTATTATTATTATTATTATAAATGTAACATTAGTGATACTAGGTCAGACACTGAGCTGGACAGTTTTGCTGAGCAGCAAACCAATGTGTCTGAAAGGCATGATGTCACGAGTGTGTGAAAAGAGATCTCACCTCCTTGTACTCCTGAATCTGAGCCTCCTCAAACATGGAGAATGCATCGAGAGCACCCTCCTGCTGACCCTTCTTCTTTCCTCTCCTGGGCTGTAGAGCACGAAAACGCACACACACACACACACACACACATGCACGCACACACACACACACACACACATACACACGCACACGCACACGCACACACACACACACACAGGTAAGAATAGATACAGAGCAAACACAAACACACTTCCTTGTCAGGTGAGTGAATTGACTGATGATGCTTAACAAAAGATTGGTAACATTTTGTAAACACACACACAGGGCAGTACTACTAAACAACAATCACTGTGAATTACACAGCCATCATTTTAAAATTAGATTGACCAAAAAAGGGGTTCTGATAAACTAGCTATTTTGCATCGAACTACAGGCAAAATTCTCTATGTCCAGTAATCCATGGTGACCAGTGTGGCCATAGTTCACTGTGCATAGTGGGCAAGATGCACTGTAAAGTCCAACAGTACAACAACTAATGAGTGTTATTTACTCCCGTAGTAAGAAGTCCAGTGGTCATTGCTGGCCTGAGACACTACACTGGACCATCGCCCTACATTTTGGCCTCAGCCTGAGGAAGTGATGTCTAGGGATTGGAGCCTGTTTGAGCCATAAAACACACCCTCTCCCTCTCTCTCTCTAACTCCTTCTCTCCCTCTCTTCCTCTATCGCTCTCTAACTCTCTCTCTCCCACTATCTCTAACTCCCTCTCTCCCTCTATCGCTCACTAACTCCCTCTCTCTCTCTCAAAGTTATAGCTTGTAAAGCTGTCAGAGCAACTGGCAAGGAAGCGCTAGCTAGCGTAGCCAGCTACATGCCCAGGATTTTACACTACAACCCATGCTAGCGTAGCCAGCTACATGCCCAGGATTTTACACTACAACCCATGCTAGCGTAGCCAGCTACATCTCCAGGATTTTACACTGAAACCCATGCTAGCGTAGCCAGCTACATCTCCAGGATTTTATACAGCAACCTATGCTAGTGTGGCCAGCTACATTCCCAGGATTTTATACTGAGCCCTATGCAAAGCCTTTGTGCTATAGCTGCACCATCATCTAGATTATCTCTGTTTATTCGATCTTCCACCCATCAAGATCAGGAAAAGGGTCTCTGAGTAGAGTCTGTAGCGATCTCACTGTTTCTTGCTGCAGGATGTAAAAAACAAAAACATTATTCTGTTTTGTCACTTTAGGTTGTTGTTTGTCAAACTTGAACTTAGTTGAACTAAAGATCTAGATCTGTCTACTCATGTTTTCTTTCTTTTTTTTTTTTAGGTCATCTGGCATTCCTCTTAACTCTAACAGTTGTTTGTCAAACTTGAACTTAGTTGAACTAAAGATCTGTCTACTCATGTTTTCTTTCTTTCTTTTTTTTTTTTTTTTTTAGGTCGTCTGGCATTCCTCTTAACTCTAACAGTTGGTCAATTCAGTCTAGATTAACCCGGTTGGTCACCTTGCCTTTTTTTTTAAATTTTTTTTTTTTACTAAATTTGAGAAAATACTATATATATATGTGTCCCATTGGTTAGTCCTGTTGATTGCAACTCTGAAGGGGGAAAAAGGGTTTTGAAAACACACTCACCATCTTTGAAGGATATGTGGAGTCTGGGGGTTGGTCAAGAGAGGAGAAGCCGACACCAAGTTGATGTGACTAACTGACATGCGGAGGGACCGTCCCCAGACTCTTATATACTGGCACATGGCCGACTAACTATAGCCTTGGCTTGGCAGAAAAGCAGGGAGCTGGGGAGAGCAAGGAGACAGGGAGGAGTAAGCACTGACTTGGGGCGTGTGTGTGTGTGTGTGTGTGTGTGTGTGTTTGTGTTTATGTGTGCGTGTGCGTGCATGTGTGTGTGTGTGTGTGTGAGTGTGGTTTGGGGTGGGATGGCTATATCATCTTTCAGCTTGTTCTAAAATAGCCCCTGTGTGCTTTGGAATGAGGTGAATGCAATCCTGTTCCTTGGGCCTGAGTTTGGAGTTTTAACCATGGACTAATATGGACAGTCCACTCATATCGTTATCCCGTTTCTCAGATTAAGGTCTCAGATTAACAGCCTTCATTGTCAAATCTCATACATCTTCCCCACCCTATGTCTGTTTTACTCTGTCAGACAGATGCACGAGCCACCTTGAACAGCCATCCACACACATACTGTAATTTCCAGATTATTAACCAAGGTTAATACATTGGTTTTGTAAAATTTCTTCATCTATGAGGTTAATACATGGGTGAGGGCTATATACAGGATTGCATTTCTTTTCATCATTCCACTTGATCTGATTGTGATTCAATAGGTAATGTTTAGTAAACTGAGGTTAATACATGGGTGAGGTTTATACATGGGTGAGATTAATACATGGTTTTGTTTTTTCAGTTTGGATAAAACACAGAGCTGAGGTTTATACATGGTGCATGTAATGTTTGTGAAATGAAGTAGATGTAGATGTGTTGGCCAGTGGTTTGGGACGCCATTGCACTAAAGAGCTGCAGGAAACCGCGCAGCACAGTAGCAAAATGTGTCAGTCATAACATCATGTTACTGTATGTAGCCCTCCATCAACAACACATTACACAAACACCCACACAATACACATGCTCACCCACCCCAAGGCCCCATAATACACACACACACACAGACACACACAGGGGGATAGTGGGTTAGTAACTGTTGAGAGAGCTAAGTGGTTAACATGAAGCCTGTCATGAACTATAAACACTACTGGATCAGGGGGATAAGTGTGTGTGTGTGTGTCTGTGTATGTGCATGCATGTGTGGTGGGGATAGTGCTGTGGTCATATGCAAACACACACACACAGACACACACTCTTATCGCATATATCTGTAGACAGCTCACTCTCTAAGTGGAACACCTCAGTGGAGTAATGACATGTTAAGAGTGTTTCCTCCAGGGGCTCCTGAGGGATTCTGGGATATAAGGAGATGTTCACCCTGTGACTCACAGACACAGGGAGATTGACACAGCAGACAGCTGATGCAAACGCCTTCATACAACAAATTACCACCAGATTTAAATAGACCTCCCACATACTAGAGCAAACAAAAAAAAAAAAAACTTACTGTTGGCCTGTAAATCCAAATGAAAAGTCAGTGACAGTTTCCATAACTCACATAGTCAAAATGAATTTTGGATTATAAAAATTATAAGAATCTCATAAACTTATACTTCTTATGCAAACATAACAGTTATCAAGATTAATATACAAACTGCATGTTAAGCAATAATACTATATAATGCTATAATTCTCAAAAAACCTCTTACTGTTTTTAATTGTTCTGTTGCTTTGTGTTGATTGCTATTTCACACTTCTGTGTTTGTTTGTGTTTGGGAGGCCACTGCGGTTGGACTGAAGGGGCACTATAGGAACAGGATGATGCTAAATGCAGCCTTTTCTGCCTTGAAGTCACCTTATTTAGGTTACATAAGGAAAGACCCAGAGTTTAGTGCAAGGCATCGAGAACGTCTCCTCCCATCTCCATATATGTACCAGATAGAGAACCGTTATGGACCATGGGCAGTACATGGCGTATATGAGCTGAGAGGCAGAAGGGGGTGGGGGGGTTAAATCGATACTCGCCTCGCCATCTTACCACACCCACAACCCCCCAACACACCCCCCCCCCAACACCCCCACCCTCCCAACCCACCCAACCATCTTCCTCTCCCTCTATGACCTTTCTTCTTTCATTCCCAAGGCCTCTCTATCTCTCTCTCCCACACACACACACACACATACACACACACACACACACACACACAAACAGCTGAGTGTTGACTTGGTGTAGCTCTTCTGGTTTTATAGTTGTGGTCCTGTAGAAAGAGGAACACCTTCTAAGTAAGTCCAGTGTGTGAAAGAAATAAAAAAAAACATGCACATAAATACAGACACACGCACACACACCACTTATTCTGTCATTTTGGCAACTTTAGATCACTCAGGGCTGGCAGAGAAAAGGAGTATAAGAAGATGAATCAAATTGACCAAGCCTTAAAAAAAAGAAAAAGATTCTTCTTTTTCTTATTTTAACTCCCAACTCTAGCATGGGAAAACCCATCCTGAATTAGAGCAATTTGATTTCGTTCTGTAGGTCAGTATGGCCACCAGACCAACATGCCCCCTGTGACCCTGCCTCTCTCTGCTATGGTCCCTGCTGTCACCATAGTGGGGCAATTTCTTTTGGCCCCTGACACCAAAACTAGGAGATCATGAATATAAAAGCAGATCTCACCTCTTGTTGCAATTACTGTGGCAATGACGAACGGCACATTTACTTGGACATTATATGACATTTATGATTTAAATCCAGTATGTCAACATGTAATAAATTATACTCTGACTGGTAGTCATTCACTTTTAATGGGTTGGCTTGTAAATTCAAAAGCAAACACAACTAGTCAGTGGCAATCACCATGACTCACATACAGCACAAAATAATAATTTAGGATTATAAATACATAGGTTCTCTCATAAAATAATGCTTTGTACTCAAACATAACAGTTATTAAAATTACTGGGGAAAAACAATTGACAGTTGAAGTTAATAAATCACCTGCTTTTGGCATTTTGAAATGTATTCACAAAATCAAACAATTCCACACAATATTTTATACTTAAAAAGCATTGGCAAAAACATGTTGGTCAGATTGCACAGCATATTACAAAAACATTAGGCCTACAAAACACATACTACCACATCTTGGTAATTCATTAGCTTATAGTAAGTTTAGCATAGTCACAGAGTTATTGCAACTCTTACACTGAATTGGAAATGGTCACAAGCCTTCCTAATCAGTTTATTACTCTGTTGTTATCATTTTACAACATGCTTATATTACATGGTTATAAGTGCACTCCATGTGTCATAGTCATGGCATATGTGGCCATGCACAACCTCTCTTAATTCAACAAAGCCAAGGTAAAAATGTTGTTCTAAATTAAATTTCTAAGCAAACAATTTTGTCTAACAAAACTTTGGATTTTGTCTAACATAACTTTGGATTCATACACTAAAAAAGTGTGCTCAACTTTCCCTTCAGTGCCGCCCTTCAAAACCACAGTGTCTTGGGGACAGGCTGTTACTTCCTTCTTTTCCAGTTTTCCATGCTGAGGCAGTGTAAAAAAAAATTTTTTTCTTTTTTTTTCACAGTGTAGTCACATGATGGAGAGCTAGTTATGTGTGTTACACATTTACAAATTAGTTTGGCATGAATGCTATGTGTCACTCTCATGGAAAAATTCCAGTTTTAAGTCCTGAACACAGCTTTGCGGTCAGATGCTTTGTATTTAATACAATTGCCACTCTTGGTACAAATGAGGCCATAGGGAGCTGTCCTGGCACTAGTTCATGTGCATGCAAAAATCTGAACCGGTGCTTAAACGTTTTTTAAACATTACATCAGTACAGTTGCATCTGCACATTCTGTGGCTGCTTCTGTGTCATCATTGGATGTTTTAAATTAAAAGTACTACCTATCCCCTTCAGGCTGGCAAATCGGATAGGGCAGCTATTCATGGGGCTGAGACAGGTAGTGCATCCCAAAATACTCAGTGTTAACATTCAAATTCACATTCAGCATGGCCAAAGCTTTCAAAACAAGTTGGTTTCATTGAGAGATGGGGTGGTGGCCAGCATAATGTGCAAATGTCATGTGAATGGCTTTTTGTTCTGGGAAGGTGAAATTAAGTTGGCATATATTTCAGCAGATCTAGGGGTTATTTAATATATTTCAGCAGAACTAGATGGTCAAGTGGCAGACTTGGGTAAATTAAGCAGTCTGGTGTCCTCATTCTCTTGTCTAAACAAAGCCAGCAGGCTACTCTATCAGGAGATTTACCACTTCCTACTCTATTAGGAGATTTACCATTTATTCACCATCAGGAGATCTAGACAGCAATCTTGATAGTTCTGCCATTGAGCGAAGCAGTATAACGACCAAGATAACGATGGAAGTTAGCAACAATGCTTTGTAGAAACAGAACTCAGGAGTGGGAACTGATAGGATTTTCTCAGTAGCCTATATTAACACAATGGCCATAACACCTTATTAGAATGAGGCAAACCATTGTCTATTTCAGTTCAATTTAAATTTTCAGAAAGACCAATTGCTCATGTTTAAAAAAAACAACATGCTGGCATTGATAAAAGGAACTGATAAGGCTAGAGGCATACGATTCGACTAGACGACTAATGCTTTATACGACTAGATAAAGCATTAGACTCTCAGTTCTACTAGATACCCAGTTTTCAATTCTCACACCTAATCCTGATGTCACAGTACTAGGCCAGTGCAAGACAGTGTTGGGTCTACAACATTAGGTGTGATTTAGTGCATATTAACATTACAGCACCTAAGGCACCATGTGATGTACAGTGTGTAAATGAAAACAAACAATAATTTCAATTTACCAATTTACCTTAATTTACCTTTCAATTTATCTTAGCTTAGCTGTTAAAAATAATAAAACAAGTTCATATATATTCTATGGCCTTCTGCTTCTCACATATTGCAGCCCCATTTGGGTATCAGCTCAGATCAATCAAATCACCCTGCCCAGAGACCTCTTCCTGTTTCCTCCTCGACCAATCAGCAATCAGTTCTTTCACTTCCTTTCCATACTCCTCGTGCAGTTGCCTGAAGTCCTCAGTGGGCTCTGACCACTCCCCCTGAGGCGGGGCAGGGCCATTGATTGGCGCAACCAGTGCGTTCCGTTTGGGCCACAGCTTTGGAGACTTCTTATTGGCTGCCTTGGATGTGGCAGGTATGGTCAAGAGCTGTGGAGCACCCAGGCCTCCAGAGTCTCTGGCCCCCGCCACAGAGGGGCTGGTGTAGAAGACTGACCCAGAACTAAAGCCTCGGGAGCGGGGATGGGCCATGCCGTCTCCCCCTAAGCACTGGGGATCTGATGGAGCTTCCCCGGCTGCACGAGTGGCCTCTGGTTGAGACGGCATTGAGAGAGAGGGACATGTGAAGATTTAAATAAATATAAATATACAATATATACGGACATATACATTTCCTTTTTAGACTAGATAGGTTTTACACCATTAATCCCACCAACAGCACAAAAAAATTGTCATTTTTCCTGTGTGCGTCTGATATTAAGCTACAATACAACCAAAAAGACAAAAATGCTTCTATTAGTTTTGCTATGCACATGGTGGTTTTGCTATGCACATCTAGAAACGAACCATAGAGCCTCAGTAGCTGTTCTCACAGATTTGGTCGGACAAATCACATCGCTCTATCCTGGTAGAGAGTCGCCTAGATGTACCCTACCAGTAGCTTATCAGGCTACTTATTGCGCGTAGAGACAGTTTAAAAGACAACTGCTGATTCCGTCCCTTGAATTGAGCCCAGTTTATTGGTCATAGCCAGACTATATATTTTGATGTTACAGTCTGGCTTGTCAAGCTACCTTTCCTTTGTATAAGTTAATAAGTTAATAATAATAATAATAATAATAAGTTTTACTTAACATTTGCTTATTTTAGGTCTGGTTCTGCTTACCCAAGTATTGCTCCTGCAGGTCTTTCACGAGCAGTGCAAGGTAGCCATGGTTAGCCAACAGCAACGCTTTAATCCACCCCTCCTGGCTGGACTGGTTCTCGGCTGCAAACTTGTACGTGCGCAGGCCTGGTTCACTGAAGACCAGCGAGAAAGCAAACTTCTCCTCAGACTCGCACAGCTGCACGGAGCAACCCTCCAGAACGATGACGCCCAGGACATCACGTTCACTCTGTCGCTCCTTGTAGAAGAGCAGGTTTCCCTTCAGGATGCACCAGCGTTTCTGATAGGATGTGTTGACCTCTCCCTGGGTAAGGCAAAGCAAATGGACACAAGGACTGTGTGTAGCAGTAGCCAACTGGTACAGCTGCTCTATAGCTGCCCAAGTACATAACTAATAATAACCATACATCACAATATCAGCATCAAGACCGACTCCTGTTACTCCCATCAAAGTGGCAAGAAATCTAGGTGTCATGATTGATGACCAACTGACCTTTGCAGATCACATTGCCTCTGTGGCTCGGTTGTGCCGCTTTTCCCTATTCAACATAAGGAAGATCAGGCCGTACTTAACCCAACATGCAACCCAGCTCCTGGTACAGACCCTGGTTATCTCTCGGCTTGACTACTGCAATGTCCTCCTATCAGGCCTACGAGCCTGTGCAGTGAGATCGCTACAGATGATCCAGAATGCAGCTGCACGTCTGGTCTTTAACCAGCCAAAAAGAGCACACGTCACACCTCTGTTCATTGAACTTCACTGGTTACCCTTGGCTGCTTGCATTAAATTCAAAGCACTTATGATGGCCTTCAGGGTGAATGATGGCTCTGCTCCCATCTACCTGAATTCTCTCCTGAAGCCCTATGTCACCCGACGACCGCTTCGCTCCTCTAAGGAACGTTTTCTAGCACAGCCAACACCTTGTGCAGGTCAATCCAGACTCTTCTCATATCTGGTTCCGCGCTGGTGGAATGAACTCCCAAATGCTACCAGATCAACTGATACCCTCTCTACCTTCAAGAAACTCGTGAAGACACAGCTCTTCCAAGAATATCTCCTGGCGTAAACTTTGAGAATGCACTTAACAATTTAATTTCTCTGCACTATTGCACTTTCAACTTAAAATGGTGCAGTTTCTATGTTAGCAATATGTTTGTTCTTTCATTGTGTCGTACCTTGAATGTTATCCTCTTTTGTAAGTCGCTTTGGATAAAAGCGTCTGCTACATGCCTAAATGTAAATGTAAATAACTGTAGCTTACTGCTAGAGTAGTTCTCAAGTAGCCCAGGTACCTAACTGCTATTAGGACGTCGACCAGATGGGGTCATAGCGCACACCCCCACCTCTCAATGAAACCCACTTTTTGTGAATTTTAAGGTTAACACTGAAAAACTAGATGCCCTACCTGTTTCCACCTTATGAGTGGCTGCACACTGAAAATCAATGTGTTTCAAAGCCTTTTAATTCCCCTGACATGCATAATAAAACTACACCTAACCCATGACATGGAGGAAGTTGGGACATGTTTGTTAAATCACATCCAGAGGGAACAAGCTTTTAGAAATAGATGTTGTTGTTTCACCTGTTCCCTTAACCCTTTGAGTCCTAGGCTATTTTGGGGGTAATTTCACTACCTTTACGTTTAAGCTTTTATCTCATTATAAGGCCCATCAACACATGCTACATTTTGTTGTGTTTTTTTAGGCTGTCCAAATCTAGGAAGTCCAAATCAAAGTGCTACAACTTACATCAACCTTAGAATGAAGAAAAAAAATATTTTCAGTAATTTTTTACATTTTTGCATATATCTCACCATTGGAAGCATGCCAGTACAAACATTTCACATATGGATAGAGGAGGTTGACAGAAATCGATCTAAGATGATGAAGATCATGATGGTGAGATACTGTGACTAGCAACATTTTTTTTGTTTTAATTGAATTTTATTTTATTTGTATTTTATTGCAAAGAGAAGAAAGGGGTGCAATAGACACATGGCTGCATCATATTCGTCTCTATGGCTGTTCAGGGTGCTGAAATTACATTTCTAGTATCTGCCCCAGCTATATGACAAACAAGGATCTGAAAACAACTTCTGATATGGAAAAGAAATTATTTATATTTTAAGGTGTGTGTGTCTGTGTGTGTGTGTAAGGGCGGGGGGGGTGGGGGGGGGTGAGGTTGGAGACAATGCAGACGTTTGATCTGATTTCAAGACCAGATTGAAGAACCGCTGATCATACAGAGGAATGCTGCATGGTATTGGGATCAGTAGGACCTCCTGTTTTGTTTGATATGTGGTTTGCCATGTGTTAGTTGTGGGAGTTATTACACAGAGAAGAATGGGTATGACATGGACGCAGACCTGTATATAGTGACATTAATTTTGATATCAATTCAACGCTATTTTTCTCGCGAACCGTTCATCACAGAAACTAGTGAGCAGCACTGTTGGAAAGGTCAGGCTGTGCAGTTTCATGTGTGTGTGACAAAATCGTGAGAAAAATGGCTGCGGCCATCAGACTGTGTGGGCGTCGGACGGTGCAGGCATCAGGTGGTGTGGATCTTGGTCTCAAAGGGTTAAGGGTAAGGCCGAAATGCTTCACCTGTCCACATATATACTATATACATATACATATATACTATATACATACATATATATATATATATATATATATATATATATATATATGGGCAATTCCAGCGTTAAGGACGTGACATTATTGACATATATGTTCCCCCTAACCCAAGAGGCTGAAACCAAAAGCTGCTTGGCCAGATGGCATCTGTGCAAGATTGTTTAAGGCTGTGCTGTGGAACTGGAGTTTATGAGTGGCAATATAAGTGGCCAGTGTCCTCTTCTATGCTGTGGTGTGCTGCCACATACTACTCAACCCAGCTGACAACAATGCTACTTAAAGACAGACAGACAGACAGATAGATAGATAGATAGATAGATAGATAGATAGATAGATAGATAGATAGATAGATAGATAGATAGATAGATAAACTTTCCTACATGTTTTCCTACATTTGTATGTAAGTACTACAGCCAAGTACTCAAATTTCATGTAGTTGTTTACAACATACATACCATGGCTTTTTATTGCTACTGATGATGTAACAAAAAGGTATTTTTTTTCTAGAATTGTCCCTTGATAGATAGCCTAGATATCCACTAAATTAGAGGGTAGGCTGTGTGTGTTTTCAAGGACCCCTCATAATCACAACAAAAATGTAACCATATAAGATTACGGCCATGTGTTCTTTCAGATGCTGTTAAAAATACTGTTTGTTTCCCAGAACTAATAATAACTTAGTCATTTTGTTTGCAGGTAATGTTAATGCCTAAGGAAAGTGTTTTGACAGATTGATGTAATGTATCATGTAGGCTAATTTGTCACCAATGTTATGCTGGTGGGAGTAATGAGCACAATGTGATTGGGCTCTAGGCTGAGCTCTGGCATTTTTCTCCCTATAAGACAAGTTTACACTGTAGCAAACTTTTTCATTGACCCCCTGACAACATGCTGCGGACCCCAGTTTGAGAACCAATGCCTTAAAAGACTAGAGAGACATGGGTTACTGCACTGTGAATGAACTGATACTGTATGATGACTGACCATGGATGACACCACATTATCATGCTTTTATCTATGCAAATCATCTACAACACTGTTGCAGCCAGGCTGTGAGTGCGAGTGTGAGTGTGGCCTGTGTCTACCTTCTTGTAAAGATGTCCTTCTTTGTCCACGGATGAACTGCACGACAGGTAGTGGTTCAAAATCTTCCCATGAATCTTCATAACTCTTCAACTGGGTCTGATTATGAAGCATGCACATTTTTATTATTCACATAATTAAATGAACAGCGGAATGGTTCCCTTAGTGATTTCTCTTTGACTGTTTACTGCTGAATAAAAGCAGTCCTTCACAGTTCACAAGACATGACTCTGTTACTTTGGTGCTGCGTCTCACAGTGTAGGCTACTTGTCATTAGTCATTAATGCTACTTTCATCTGCAGGGTCAAGGTTTAACTCAAGCACCGGTGCCAGGCGTAAACTGGTGCGGCTGTAGGTTACGTGAAGAAATGGCCAGGCTATTGACAAAGGCTGTAGCCGACTCGATGACCTGAAGTCCTGACAGCACGTCAGAAGAGGATAATACTTAACATACCTGTACTGTTCCCTGTCGACGGTCTCTGCTTGTTTACGCATAGGTTTGTTGGTGTTCAAGCCTTTGCTTCCGCAGTCGTTCGGAGTGCTGCAAGCATTCTCGGTGACGGATTTCGCGATGTGCTCATAGACTACCATGAAGGCAGGTAAATCCTTAACTGAAAACGCTCATAGTTACATCTGAAGGACCTCGCCCTACTATGTCAACGAACTGAAGGAGTGGGCAGGTGCGTGGTAAAAAGGGGTGTAGTTTAGAGGACACTTCCTGGTGGCAAGGTGAGCGCATCGCTCACGTTAAAAACATACGGTTGCTAAAAACTTTTCACAGCTGGTTTCCTAACGTATTCTGCCTTCAATAACACACGCAGTGTACGTACAAACGTTTGTTTAAACGCAAGATCCACATATCTCAATAGATGTCGATCGTTATTTCATAGATAAAAGCGGCCTTAGACTCGTTTTAGGCTATCTCTCCTCGTTTTAGGCTCTCTCACCGTGCGGGTTGCAACGTATCTCGACCACAGATAGCAACATTCGCCGATGACTCAGTCGCGCACGGATCCCGACAATGAAATCGCTTCTGACAGAAACTGACCCGCGTTGATAGTTCCACTTTTCATATCCTGTATTTGCAGCTAAACCACAGCGGCCAACACTATAAATTTAACTCTCTCCACACACACACTCGAAGTGTTTCGAAGGTGTTATCTTGAAAATATCTTGAATTCACTTCATATTATACATGAGTAAACAACAAACAACAAAAACAAAAGTATAGGCCTGCCAAGAATTCTAAGCTTAGATTTCTAAGATTTATTTCATGTCTGTTGCACATACCCTGTACAAACTAATTACATCTACAAAAGTGATCTCCCAGAGGTAAAATGCATACATTACAAGTTAAAATACAATAGCCTACATTGTCACACTAAGAAATACATCAATAGTCCTAAACAAAATCATGAAATGAAACATCCATAATGTGGCAATGAACACAACTCACCAAGGCATTTCTCCCTCTTCCCTTTACACACTAGAGCAAACGCCTCTCAAACACACACACACAAATTGATAAGCTGCTCAATGTCCTGTGAAATGTACCTTATCTATGACTTTATCTATCACTTACTCACTCACTCACACTCACTCACTCTCTCTCTCTCTCACACACACACAAACACACACACACATCTTGATAGATTACTCAATGGCCTGTTACATGGTAGGTTTCACAATCCTCATAGTTTGATCATGCAAACACACACACACACACACACACAAACACACACATCAGAGAGAGAGAGAGTGAGAACGAAAAGGATGTTCCAATGTACAAGGTCCATCTGTTTTACAGGTGCAAAATGTAGTTCCCCCCAAAATAAAATTACTTTCCCATGTTTATACTGGAACTTAAAAACACATAATGACAGTATATATTTGGATATTCTTTTGCATTTTCCTTGGTAAAATCACAAAGTAGTTAAAATAAGAATAATTTTAGAACTCATTAATTCAGAGATACAAGTATTATGTAACCTTCCTTTTGCCTTGCCTCTAAGATAAGGCCATTGTGATCCAGAATTAACCTTGCAGACAAGACTTTGCAGGGAGTCTGGGAACTATTGACAGACATACTTACTTTGTAGATGGTAGGAACTTTGTTTTACGATTATAATGCCAATGTGAAGCAAACCAAAGCCTTTGAAGAGCTCCCTGACTAGTAGATGAAAAAGCATTATTGAGTGGAAATACTAGGCAGCGCTAGTCTCACTAATCAAGATCTCCAGTCAACATCTCCAGTAACAAAACCAAACAGTGCACCTAAAAGAGCATTATGTTGATCTAGAATAAACATGAGTAGATGGTAAATCAACATGTGTACCTGGCAGACATCAACTGACCACTTAAACTAAATTATGACCTTAAATGCTCAGCTACTTCTACCTCTGCTTTTCTTGTAAAAAAACAAAACAAAAAAAAAACAAATTCACATTCATTGAAGTTCAATAAGAATGACTGCCCAAGACCCCAGCAAGCTCACCTCACATTATTTAATGAACTGTAGCTCTAGCATGTCACCACTGATCCGTATCAATTCACAATTTCCTGATCAGTAAGCCTACCACAACAATTATGTTACCTGAAATGAAAATTTGTCTGATTAAAATGTCAACAATAACTTCTGTTAAACTTCACTGCTGCCCGATTATTGTGTTTCCAATGACGTCATAGGACTTGTATTTGCACTGTTTTGCTTTCAGTCTCTGCGGGATTGGTGAAGCATCATTCAAAGAACCTTTGGAAGCCTTTGGAGAATTTCCTGACTAGTGCTATTGTGAAATGAAATGCAATGCTTATACTCTGTAGTGCACCATGTGGTGAAACAGTCAGAATTTCAAATGCAACATCAAACAAGACTGGATGGACTCAGAAGCTCCTCCACTCTCTGCAGGACACATTCACTGAACCAGCGCAAGTTTCTAGTAAGCATTGTTGCAAACTTCACAGTCACAGTCTTGGTAGTTGTTCACTTTATGGTTCAAAGTGATTGTCCACAGTACTTCCAAACATAGCCTTAGTTTATAGACAACCATAGCCTTAGTCTATAGCTATTCATGCTTATCAAATGCTATAGGTAGGAAGAAGAACAAAAGAATTTAGCACAACATAGACCGAATATCAAACTAATAGCTAATGCTAACTGGTTGGGGCTGTAAACTCGCTTTCAGTTTAACTTCCCATAGCCCCACATTAAGTTAACACTAGCTGCTCGTTTTTTTGGTCAATGTTGTGCTAAATTCTCTTGTTCCTCTTCCTCCCAACAGAGTGTTTCCAACTCATTGGCTTGAGTATGGTGGTCCTCCGTAGTCTAAATAAGGCCCTAACATATTTCAGTCATATCTGACGTGTGCAATCTTTTCTAATCTCTTTTATGTGCATTCTTTTAAACTCTTTTATCAGTGCCGGTTCAGGTCTATTTTGCTGTAGGAACAATGGCCATGCTGTAGAAACAATGGCCATGCTGTAGAAACCAGCGGAAGAGTGCTGCATGTTTTCTAGACCTCATAGCCCACCACTGACTTCTAAAATCCTGTGCTAAACACCATCTGCAACAGCACTTGGTGAGCTCAGACAACAGAGCTATGGTTGAAATTACTCCAGACTGTCACTTTAACTACCAACACTGCGATGGAAGTTAGCAAGGTCGTCCTCTAGAAACCCACCCTAGTAAGTCTGTTCAGTAGAGCTGTCTCACTTGTCCAAAGACAACTTCTGCACCCTGCTCAGCTCTGAGTGGGTCGGAGGTCGACCCATGCCTGCTGGAGATGAGCCCGCTCCCCGACGTGAATCTTCTGGTGCCGTCGGAGGTTCTCCCCGCGGCTGAAGCTCTTGCCACACTGTCCACAGTAGTAGGGCTTCTCGCCTGTGTGCACCCGCCTGTGCTTCTTCAGGTCTCCAGCCTGGCTAAAGCAGCGTCCGCACTGGCCGCACGCATACGGTTTCTCCCCCGTGTGGCAGCGCTCGTGAATGCGCAGGTTGCCCAGCCGACTGAAGGTCTTGCCGCAGACGCCACACATGTGTGGGTCGTTGTTGTGACGCGCCGGGCCCACACCACCCACCTGCCGGTGGTGCCGTCGAGCGTCGCTGGAGAGACGTGGACCCCGGGTGAACCCTAGGCACAGGCCTAAACGCCGACCCAGGCTTTGGGGCGACTGCTGAGGATGGGTTGCTGTCGAAGTCTGCTGGGATGGAGGGACTAGGAGCAGGCTGAAGGGCCCTGATGTGCTGTTCAGGGCTCCGGAGGTAGCAGGTTGCGGTCTGATGCTAATCAGGTCTTCTGTAAGGCCAAAGCTGCTCAGTGGTGTCTCCTGTTGGTTCATGGGGGACCTAGGTGAGGCTGGCTCGGTTTTGACGTGCTGTGGCGCCGTGGTATGGATGTCAGATGAGGTTTGTTTGCTAGGTGATGGGATGCAGGTAGTTGTTGTTGTCGATTGTGTCACCACAGTTATGGGGCTCACTGAAACAGCGTCATCAGCATCACTTTTGATGCCGTCGACAGTGTGGAGTTTTACAGTGTCGTCAGCGACAGCTGCCTCTTCACCGCTCAAGGTCTTCTCGTGATCGGTGAACATCAGCCGCACTCTCACAGCGCACTCTGTGAGTCCCTCAGGAGTAAACTTCTGCTCCTCCTCTGTCTCCTTCTCCCCATTCTGTTCTCTCTGGCCATTGTCTGCCACTGGCTTCTCCTCGGCGTCAGGAGGGCTCTCTGGCTCCAATCTCTCTACAGACAACGTGGTGGCATCAATAGACAGCTGCTGCGGCTGCTGTTCCTGAATAATGGCACCCTCCAACACAGAGGCCTGCTGAGCATGCCTAACTGCTGACAGAACAATATAAAGAGAAAGATTACAATCTTTGGTCTTTGTTTTTGTTTTGTTTTTTGTAAAGGTTGTGTTTTAGAGTGTCAAAGTTTACACACAACTTTATGATGTGCTTACACACTCTGACCCACAGGCCTTTTGCATCGTTGCTCAGTCACTTAGTGAGAGAGAGAGAGGGTGGGGAGTAAGGACATTGTCAAGATGTACAACTGAGAGTGAAGTTGAACACTAACAATGCGCATCTCACCTTCTCTCTCGCTTTCCAGTCTTCCCAGGGCGTCGCGCAGCCTCTGTCGGAGTCGCTCGTTCTCCCGCTGAGTGCGGGCAGTTTTCTCCTGATACTCGGACACTGTCTCCCGCACCAGCTCAAGGACTTCATGCACCGCCACTGTGAGCAACTTGGACACTCGAGCATTGAGTCGGTCAATTTTTGACACTCTGTGACATGGAGACATGGACAGGAAGCGCAAATTGAGTGAGTTGAGTGGCTCACTCAAACACTTCTGGCGTTGATTATCGGTTCGCTAACGTTAGACAGTTGATAAGCGACATGACTTGTTCTGACTTGACTTTATCAAAATCAGCTGCTTTATTTGCTCTAATATCATTTCCCTACTTCATTATACCTGAATAGTAAATCTGACAGTTTATTGCAGCCTATATAATCTGTCGTTAGCCTACCTTGTATACATCTGATGTCTTTCCATTGCTGTTGTAGTCGTTATCCTGTCACGTTGTGTGTTTATTGCAAATCAAATTACGTTTCAAATGGGTAATCTCCTTTTCTTCTGTAGTTTTTCAATAAGTCAAGTTAACTTAACGTTACTAGTAGTTCTCTGCTGTTCCAGATATTAGCCACCTTAGCTAGAAGACTAGCTACTTTACTAAGAAGAGTAACTTTAAGCTGCAAGTCTATAACTTGACTGGGTCAGCGAAGAGGCATCTTTGGTTACTGTAAAAAACATTTGACATTTACGTCGGTGAAAAGTCAGTAGCTGTTTCAAAGTAACTATTCCCTGATTCTGTGCGACAACTCTGCTGTTCCTCATTGGGTTTGTTTGTACTGAAGAACTACTTCCGGTCACAATATGAAACTCTTTTCATTATAAGAGTCGCTGCTTTTTGCTTTTCTTTTGTGTCACAATCATTGAACAGTAAACTAATGTGTACCATCATTTGTGTTAACCACTATGCGGGTTTAGGCCTGTTCTACATTACCCAAACAAATATTTTCTTCTTCTCATGTACTTTTCATTTTTAAAATATTTAATGTTAGAAACATGAAGGTCAGAGTTCAGTGTTCTGTTCACATTTTTGCAACCACCATTTTTACCCCTCTAATGAACAATTTCATTAATTGCACATACAGTAACAATACCTAGAAAATAAATAAATATTACATACAGTGAATTATTACCAAACTAGAGTTGCCCGTATAGATAACATCATGAAATAGTTGCATAGCAATGTACTTCAAAGACATAGTCTGCAACTGTGGCAATACAAATTTCATACCTATTCTCTCAGTCTCCTACCTACCAACAGCTCTCAACATCAAACAATTAAGCCTTCATCAGGGAGACCCGATTGCCAAACACGTCAGTTTTTAAAGGTTAATTTGACCAAGCCATTACATTAAAGGCTTTTTTACTTGATAAATGATAGTGCCTTGGTGTACCCCTTTGTCAACAAGAATAGATCTACTGATTGATTCACAACTGATTTCTCCTTTAAGCCAGATGTAGTGGTAAACCCAACAATGGAATAGCCTGAAGGCATCTTTCTCTCAACCATCACAATGCTCCCTGGTAATCAGATCACCCAATATGTCCAAGATGACTGTCTGTTCATCAGAACACATCTGACATGCGTCCAGTTCTTTGCTGTGCCATGGTGATGGCTTACACACATTTGCAGAAATGACCTTTTAATTGGATCACTAAGACAAAGTGAAAGTGAACAGGATGACCAGTTTCACAGTATGTCCTTTTCTTCATTCAGTTGGTGAATCCCAGCGTTTGCCAGAGCCCTGAACCCTCAAACACTTAAAGGACAAATACGGTGTGAATCAGTCCTGTTGTTAGAGGTCACTGAGTGCTGTCTGTAGGAAAAAGAACAAGAAAATTTCATACAACATACAGCAAATAGTGAATTGTGAGCCAACACTAACTGAATAGGGCACAGAAAGTCACTTTCAGTTTCATTTCGGTATACCCCATTCGGTTCACATAAGTTCCCTGTTAGCTATTTGAACTACGTGTTTCAAATTTTTTAATTCTTTTTCCTACAGACAGCACTCAGTGACCTTGAACAACAGGGCTATTGATTGATTTACACCGGATTTATTCTTTAAAGGCACCAGGCAACATTTTAAGGTTAAGGTTTAAGGCCACCTTTATCTGTATTCTGCAGTTACTACTCTTACAGATTTTACAGCGAGCCGATCGTGTTTATTACCTTGTAAAGCAAAATAACTCTATGAAAATTATTTTCAAAAAATGGGGGAGATTAAAAATTGCAAGCTTGCCTGGTACGCCTTCAATAGGATCCCTGGCTAGTAAAATATGTCGGCCTTATATTATTGACATTAGCATTAACCATGTAAACACGGTTTAAAAACACTCAAAATGTTTTCAGTTTTACTAAAACTTTCAGAAAATCATTTCACTTGTAAATTGCCATTGTTTCTTTTTGTCTGATGCCTTCTGGGTAAAAATGTCATTTTTACATTTTTTAAGGGTTGCGCCGGTCTGCGCCAAAGCTGCTGCACATTATAGAAACCATTGACACTGTTCCACTCTTTTTTTTCCTCACTTCTTTGATTGTCTTCCTTTCCATATAAATTGAGTACTGGTTCCCATGTTGTCCTCCTGATTTACAGTACACTCTGGTTAAAGTCTGAACAGAAGATATGTTCAATACACCATAATGTCTAAATCAACCAGGTGATTTAACTTTTTACCCAGACAGTATTGAGATGTAAAGGACATAAAATGCAATGGCAGTTTACAAGCCCTACAAATGAAGGGATTTGTTTTCATAAAAACTAAAGCATGGATTTGTTTGAAATGTCTGGCTGGCTATGTGGCTGGCTTATGCAATGCATTGTGGACATAGTGAAGTTTTTTGGGCAATCTCGTCCAAACATCACCATAGGCCTACCATACAGTACTAAAACCTCACAACGTCACGCTGCAGTACTACGTGGACCAGACCCTCATAGGTATCCGTCAGCTGTTCTTGTTGATGTTGTTGGATGTCATGTCAACCAGCCACTAAGCCAGCCAGCCAGCCAGCCATTTCAAACAAGCTCATTTTGAGTGTTCTTAAATCACGTTAAACATAGCCAACATCAACATCAACTTTATAAGACCAACATACCCTACCAGTCGGGGATCCTTTTAACACACACAACTAGCAAGGACATTAGGATTCGGCCAATCATCCTTCAGTTTGTTCTCCATCATCAGTGGACACTGAAGTGCCTGCCGTGGTGGGTGAGTTCATGCCTCTTCATCTGGGCAGCAAGTCTGAATGTCTTCCCACACACAGCACACTCGCATGGTTTGTCCCCGGAGTGCGTCAGCTTGTGTTTCTGCAGCGAGCTGCTAACACTGAACCTTTGTCCGCAGACAGCACACACGTACGGCCTCTCGCCGGTATGAACGCGCACATGCGTGCGCAGGTGGTCAGCACGTCGGAAGCTCTTGCCACAGTAGCCGCAGTGGTAGGGCCTCTCACCCGTGTGCACCCGCAGGTGCTTGTTCAGGTCTCCCGAGCCACCAAAGGAACGCCCGCAAATGGTGCACACATGCTGCTTGGCACCTGGGTGGGTACGTTCATGCATGCGCAGCTCCACCAGGCTGCTGTACGTCTCGCCGCATGCCCCGCAAACGTAGCTCTCGCCAGGGGATGAGGTGCTCTGCATGGGCTGGGGTGAATCGTCTAGCCAGATATCAGTACTGGGAACCTGCTGCTGTTGGTGGCTAGAAGAGGTAAAGTGACTGTGGTTGCTGCTGGGTGCCTGAGAGATGGACATCTGAGGTTGGGTGACTCTCAGGTCATCCATCCGGTCAAAGTCATCCTCTAGCACCCCCTTGTGGTGGTCAGGGGAAGTGGGTAGTGCGACAGCAGCTTTAAGGTTATCCTGGTCTAAAGCATGTGAATCAGAAGTTCTGGTGTGTAAGGAGTGCAAGTGTGCAAAATGTGGTGCACCCTTGTGGTTTGTGATAGATTTAGTCAATGGTTCTGTCTTTATAAAGTCCTCCTGAGTGGACAAGGGTGACTGGGTTCCACCCAGCTCAGTAGCACTGCTGCTCTGCTGTAAGAAATATATGTCTGAGATTTGGATGCCGCATGATGGACTGTTTGTAATTTCTGTGCTGTTTGGCCTGATGCCCGTCTTCCTGTCCTCACACAGAGATTGCTTGGCACTTGCGAGAGCAGCATCATCATCTTTACAGTTCTCTCCAGCCACAGCAATCCTCAGTCCAAGTCTATAATCACAATCTGCCGGTGCCTCTCGCATGTGTCTCTGCTCTTCGAGCTCCATGGGTGTGTGTGCTGTGTGTTTCTTCCCAGCGATATCTGAGAGCGTCTGCTGCGGCGAGAGGTTCTGCTCAACCTCCCAACCGCCCCTCTGTCCTCCATCGGCATAGGTTCTGACTGCTTTCGCTTTGTCCTTGCCAGGGTCTGTTGCTGGTGCTGATGGGTGCTCACAGTCCTGTTGTTGTTGATCCTCGGGACAAGTGCTGCCCAAGGCTGGACTCAGCTGTGACCGCTGTGCCACTGGAGACAGAGAAACAGATTACTGCCCAAGACATTTAATAGCACACAAATCAGTGAGCACGTTTTACATTTAGCAACGCAATTAATTGACAAAATGAAACTCTAAATAAACTCTAAATGATAAACATTGTACCATCTTGCAAGAGTACAGCACATCAAATCATAACTTACGTCCCCGTTATGAGGAAAGGAAATTACATAGCTACTGAAATAAGCCTGCTGAAGAGAGCTGACACATCACGCCCAAATCACGCCCTTCCTTGCGAAGATCATGCATTAACGGCAAACTCGAGAGCTCACCGTCCCTATCGCTCTCCAGCGAGCTGCGAAGTCTCTTTCTGAGTCTCTCGTTTTCCCTTTGCGTCCGCGAGGTTTTCTCCTGGTACTCCAACACAGTCTCCCGCACAAGTTCCAGAACTTCGTTCACCGCTACTGTCAGCAGCTTCGACACTCTTTCGTTCAGTCGATCTATTTTTGATGTTCTATGAAAAAAAAGAAGAAGAAATCAGAATTAAACTGCTTAAGTCACAAAATTGTCAAAATAGATGTCACTTGGGTATACTCAGTTTGCTAGTTACCTTGAAGATGATTGATATCCCTCCATCCTTGCTGGCACTTAACGCAATAAAATAAAACGCTTCTAAGGCGTTCTTACACAACTGGCTATTGCAAAGATATGTTACTATTAGACAGACGTCGCTCTCTACAATTACTGACAACTAACCCTCAACTACCGCGTGCCATTACAACTCCTAAGTACATAGCCGAAGATCTGTGATTGTCTTTGCTCTGCACATTCGGTGGTCCCCGGTGGTCATCACGTCACTTCCGGTGGCAGATTTCGGAGGAAAATAAAAGTATCCCAGATCTCAAAAAGAATATCTACCGGTATAAAGGTGGAATCCTCTACCGCACGGTATTGCTGCCAGATTGCTCATTCTTACCAGTAGGCATACCTTTGTTTTCCTTTCATTTTGTAGTGTTGCACTAGAGCCCAAATTAAAAATTCTCTGGTCGCACGAAGACCACATTGGCGAAGCTCGCACTCAGATCGAGGCGGGGTAGGAGGCAATCATGCAACCATGTTCATATACTGTACATAAACACCAGCGTCTATCTTATTAAATTTGATGCGGCATCTGCTCCCTGGGTCTAAAGCAGTTCGTCCTCACTCTGTCAAGTTTGAGACCTAACAATATGCTATTTGTATAACCAATCAGAACCTGTAGACTTTTTTTCCTGATTTCAGGAAATATGGGAAACGAGATGGAATTTAGGCTAGTTGATCTATTCTAAATGATTAAATCTACAGAAATCCAGTGTAACATCTCACCTCATTTTTGGTAATAACAAAAGTCTCCTTGAAGGATTTTAAACATCCATTTAATCATTGACCAAAACAGGAACTCTGGAGATACCATAGCAAACACTTGCTAAAAAAATAAAACAAAACAAAAAAACATTGGCTCTGTTATGATGTCCTGCCAACGATGACCAACAGGAGCAAAACACCATGGACTTCTATTATAGATGGTATGCTCTGAAGCAAGGTTAACTCGGGTAACTTCGGGAGTAATCACTGATCTCTAAAAGTACAATAAATTAAACATCTGTTGTGCATGGGGTATTCCAGGTAGTCCAGTAACCTCGCTTCATAGTATACCCCCCAATCACTTTCTGCACTTTCTGATTATTATATTATAAGACTCTGAAAGCATCGAAAAACATACACAATGCAATCCATACAGTGAGAGTTGGGATTGGGGGTGTTCAAAGCAAAAACAAATAGGAAACAGTTTGAAAAGATTATTTTTAGGGGTGGGCTACCAAAGTCAATGACACTATGATGATATTTGGGCCATGGTGCAATACAAGTGTGATACTTTGCATGTACGTTTTGCTATTACATCTTGTAATAATGTTAAAATAAAATTCCTGTCCAAACAAAAAGAATGTGGTCTGCTGCTGCCCCACCCACCACTTCAAGACTTCAAAAGCAAGTTATCTGCACAGGCACAACTAAGTATAATTAAAATCCTAATATTAAATAAATATATTAAAAATAGGATACTTGTCAGTACTGCACAATGACAGTATTGTGCTGAAAATTGTTTTTGTTTTACCCTTTGGTTTTATTTTCTCACACTTCCATCAGTTTGACAATCGCCAAACCCACTTCAAACCCACTGAGCTAGTGAGCCGGTCTCTGGTGAGCTCTGAAGAGATGGCACAGTAGATCACCATACTTCCTGCTCACAGTTCCAAGTTTCCACCATATTACAGCTGGGCAGTCCCACTGACAATGTACTTTTTGTCACAACCAATAAATAAAATGCCTTGGTATTTGTATGATGCAAATGATTATGTGAACTGTTTTGTACATTTTTTTCATTCTACAGGCAAAAATAGCAAATGCTCAATGTGCATGTAATCATCACATAATCACACAGAATAATCACACCATACCATTGCATTTTATTGATGTTAGAGACGTGACAAAAAAGTTCTTTTTCCGTGGAATTACCCTGACAGACTTCCCATTGAAATCAGCAGACCAACACAAGCGACAGAAAGAAACAAAAACTGAAGCACTGTTAAAATAACCCCCTCAACCCACGCTGAGGTGGCGGAAGCTGTGGATCCTCTGGTGCTTCTTGAGATGTGTGGACTGGCTGAACATCTTGCCGCACTGCTGGCAGCCGTAGGGCCGCTCACCGGTGTGCACGCGCTTGTGCTTGCGCAGGTTGCCTGCGTGACTGAAACGGCGGCCGCAGTGGCCGCACGCATACGGTTTCTCGCCCGTGTGGCAGCGCTGGTGGATGCGCAGGTTGCCCAGGCGGCTGAAAGTCTTGCCGCAAAGCAGGCAGCGGTGGCTCTCGTCCCTGTCAGAGATACGCTGCTGCTGCTGCTGCTGCTGGTGATGTTGATGTTGATGCTGATGCTGAGGGTGCTGCCGGGCCCATAAATCACCCCCAAGCCCCTGAGTCCGCCCAAAGGGGAATGACTCTACAAAGGCATTGAGTGTGTCCGAGTGGATGTAGTGTCGCACGTCCGAAATGTCACAGCTGGGCTGTGAGAGGTCTAGCTGCAAGTCACTCGGTGCCACACTTGCATCGGAATCAGGGTTGAGTTCCTCGTGGTCATACATCTGATGTGAGGGTATGGGTTGCTGAGGGAGAGAATATTCAAGAAGATCAGGCTCTGCTTTGATGATATTTACATGGGCAGCCAAGTCTTGCTGAGTGGGTGAGGAAGGATTAACCGGTGATGTGAGTTCATTGTGGAACAACATACTCTCCCTCTCTGCATGTGCCAAGTTGTCCTTCACAGTCACAGATTGCGAGAAAACTGCAGGGGTGATGTCATTTCCTGTCTCCGTTTCAGAGACAAATGATGGGGAGACTTCACTGGCGCTTGTGAACACCTGCTCAACATCGTCAGTGGACTCTACCTTTGATTCCAAATGATTCTTCACTTCATTGTCTGCAGAAGTCCCTCTAGTCTTCAGTTTCTTATCTGACTGTCCTGATATCTTGGAGGATGGTAGTTCCTTACAGGAGCATTTGGGCTGCTCTGATTGGCTATTTTGCATAGGAGGACTTACTCTGGATACTCGAGACACTAGAAAAGACAGAAGACACAAAAATCTTTAGTCATTTAGTCTCAATGCGACCACACAGGCTATTTGGCTATTGGTGGAGATGCACTTGTATACTTTCTGCTATCCATGAGTAGCGGCCTATATGCCAGAAAGTGTATACTGCAACTGTAGGCAAATGACATCCCAACCCCCCTAATTTAAGACACTTAAATTTCACTGCATTTGACGAGGCAGGTGACATTAACATTGCCTTGTAACTTGTCTTGTACATTTAGCAAGACTATACTTACACTCTCGATCAAACTTTTGTTGTAGTTCCTGGAGTCTCTTCTGCAGTCTTTCGTTCTCCCTCTGAGTTCGCGCGGTTTTCTCCTGGTACTCCGACACCGTATCCTTTACAACCTCCAGAACCTCGTGGACCGCTGTGGTCAGCAGTCTGGACACCCGTGCGTTTAGTCTTTCAATCTTGGACATCTTGAGTCGGAGCAGTGGAAAACGCAGCGCGGTAAGTAGCCTACTTTTTAAAGACACCCTTTGGTGTCTGTCGTTCACGATTCTCGTTAGAAAATCACTGGAACACGCTAGTGACAAAAATGGCAGAAAATGATCAATTAGGATAATTATGGTGAAGTTTACGATTGCGACGCTACCATTAACGTTACAGCGAAACTGAAGACAGATCCCAGAATCTGACGTCAAACATCTTGGTCATAGACTATGAATCTACTCATTACACTATCACAGAAAGATTAAACGATAAAAGAGATACGTTTTAAAAGACTGTCAGGTAACTTATCCGAATTTGATCTAAGAACAGGGTGACAACGGTGAAAATCCGTCGCAAAACATTCTAGACACACTCGCCATGGTCACCTCCCTTGTAAACAATAAATACTTCCGGGTCTTTCTGGTGCGACCCAACATCAAAATAAAGGTCTAGCCAAGATGAGCATCTTCATGATTGGCGTTGGAGGAGTCAAGGCTTAGGGCGTAAGGGGGTTGGGTTAAATGGTATTCAGCCAGTGTGTTCCCTTGGACAGTTCTGAAGTCAATATGCATGATTGAGTGTTCTTGTGAGAACAATTCAAGTTAAACACATTTATTGAGGTTAGTGCATTTTACACAATTGGCAAGAAGGGGAGTAGTCAAAATAAAAGGCAACAAACTGAATTAAAATGTTTACTATTTTCAAATTAACTTAATACTTAGTAGGTTATAATAGTTAAAAGACCTAAAAATGAATAGTGCATCTGACAGCAGGACAGGAACAAGCTAGCCAGTGAGCTAAACCCCCAGGTTGCTAGTTTCATTTGACTATAGTACAACTTGGCAGAGAGAGGGAGGTTTACTAACGTAGCCTACCACTTTCAACCAGCTGACTAAGATATAAGTGTATACACTTACCTAATGCGCCTGACAGCAGAGGTTACTCAAAAAACAATTGTTAGTTTCCATAGGCTTTTTCGGGATGGAAACATGGGCAGGGTTTCAATTACGTTTTGCCAATGTTACTGCAGAGGTCTATAGTAGTCACTTTGATGACTCATTACAGGGTGAATGAAAGCTGTCTTGGCCGCCTCTTGCATAGATAGAGTCTTGCCTGGTATGCATTTAAATATAATTTCTTATACCAAAAAGTGGTACAAAGGGCCTAATGTCAGCCTGTTAGTCAGCATTTACTTTTCATTCTGATTTGACCACAAGGCGGCGCAATTTGACTATATGCTGAGTTTAAGGCATCCTCTCCTCTCTCTCATACACATTAGTGTTTGGTCACTAATGGGATTATTGTCTATTAGGTTGAAAAATGCAAAGTTAAATCACACACAATTATGTATTTCGGGTGCAGGATCAGAAAATGTGAAAGTTTAAAGAGGAGTGAAGATCTGCACACAATACCATTTTTTTTTACAAACTGATACGAGGATGAGTATTTTTATTTGTGTTCTTGTCAATACCGATACCTGTATTTCTTAAAATGGGGTTCCATATAAGTGCAATTAATTCAGAGACAGGTTTTATTTGCTCCTCTGCAGATTATGACAAGCCTATAATAAAGCTAAATACCAAAAGTATTAACAGAAGGCTACTCCAAGGCAAAAAAGGCAGTGTCATCACATTAGACAAAATGTAAATATAACCAGAAAACAAATGCAAGGTGCAGAATAGTTAACACAGCCAACTAAACAAAACGTGAGCAGATCTATTTGCAAATTTCAGTTAAAGAAAGTATCAAAACAGTCTCCTGCTTTCAATACATAAACCATCATTTAATACTTAACATTTCTGTGTTTCAGTTAAGGAAATTAGTGCACAATGTTGTCACCACACAGTTTTGCAGTCTCTGAACTAGGCTATGTTTTTTTGGGGAAAGTGAGAAGCAGATTTTTTTGATGAACAGAATCACCTCTGCATGATCAGGTGTTAGCCTGTTTCTGCTTTCATTCACAATATGTGACACTGAGCTAAACAGCTGTTCCCTGTCATCGCTGCTACAAGGTGCTGAGCGGTATCTACATGCCATTGGCTAGAGAAGGGAGCTACACTTTATTAACATCTTAGTATTGCAGAGGTTTGTCCTCATGAGCCAGTGGGGCCTCTCCAGGTTATGTCTCTAAAACCTACAGCGGCTGGGGTCAGTGGTGCTGATGCTCCAGTGTCTGGTGTCAGTGCTGCTGATGCTTGCTCATTTGCAATTTCATCAGATATTTCGTCTAAACTACTGGCCTGTTCGCAGTGTGGTTTTCTGGTAGGCAGTGTTATACTCGAGTCCTCGAGACAGACAGATTTTTTTTTTTTTCATGTTCAGTTATGTTCAGGTGCAGTTAAATCACGAAACATTCTGAATGCTCTTCAGATAAATCCTCTTCTTCATTTCTTGCTTTGGCTTTGAAATGAAACTAACATAAATGTGGTCGGTACAACTCAGTCATCAGCATCTCCTTGGCATTTGCAGAAGTGTTTTTCTTTTAAAAAAACAAAAAAAACATTTATACCTAAACAGACAAATTTGTTTGGGAGTTCCACAACAAATCCCAGCCAAGTAACATGGAATCCCATTTAGCGTTCATCTCTCTCACTCCAGACACGCACACACACAAACACACACACACACACACACACACACACACACATGCTCAGGCCTCGGATTGAGTAAAATTGCAAGGCTGTAGAGAGGGTTCCCTTCCACATTGGAAAATCACTTCTTGACAGCTGCAACTAACACTCCTTTCATAGTTTTGTTGGTCCTCCTCTGTCTCTTGAGATAGAAATCGTAGCAGCACAGTGACTACAGGAATCACGTCTGCTGCCATTGCATCTGAAGAGCTGACTTTTCACATCAACTCCACAAATGGATCCATAACAGATACCATTTTCTCCACCAGTGTCCACTGGTTAGCCATGAAATTCAGGGAGATCATATTCAGACAGATATATCCAAGCACCCATTTCTGTTCAACCAGTAATTGGATCATATAAAACGTGCTATTCCAGTGAGTGTAACTGGATGTCTGGATGATCTAACTGGATATCTTCGAGGCTGAAATGGGTTAAAGCAGAATGTTTAAAAAAGCCTTTAAAAAGTAAAAAAACTATTCTGCGACCCACCTCCACAGCATTGAATGTGAGCGGCACAATACAGGCTCCAGCATCAGCCATAGCCTTAATCCTATTTTTTGCATTATCTCGAAGCACAACGTGGACAGAGCTTTTTGAGATGCCCCAGATCTGTAGCATGTCTTTGAATACATTAGCTATAGCTTGGCTGGTGTGAGAGCCCCGAAATGGCTTAAGTTGTAATGTGATGTAGTCATGAACGCATGAACGCATCATCTCTCCACTGAGCTGTTAAACGAAGGAGAGGCATTAAACGAAGACATTAAATGAAGGAGAGACATTAAACGAAGGAGAGGCATTGGGCAGACACTACTAGTCCATATATCAGTTGTGCCACATCATGCACCAGGAAGCTAACATGATTTTTCATGCTCCTTTGGCAACATTACATCTGTGATGTAGGGGCAACTGGGAATTTCATATCGTGGTTCTAGCACGTCAAGAAGACGATGAAATCCAGCATTATCAACCACCGAAAGTGGCTGGTCATCAAGCTCTATAAAGTCACTGTTTTTTGACAATTTCTCATTGGGATACTGTTCAGGAGTATCGGTGCATGGTATTGGAACGAGTATTTTAACAAAGTCCGATACAGGTATTGGTATTAGTGCAACTCTGGCCATAAGGGCTTGAAACATCACTCCAATACCTCTCTACAGATCTTCACTTTTCTGTAAACCTCAAACCAGTCTGTTGCCTATTTGTAAAGAGCATAAACATAGCAATCCTTAAATGAAAGCTGTACAAATGTTAGACCTCATAGTATATAAATAGCATATAGGCTATTACTGTCAGCAAACAATGGATCATGTGTATGCTTAAAGAATAAAAATATTGAGAATTTCAAGTGTAGACCCAAGGTCCAGGGGCTTTGTCTCCTGAGGTGTAAATCGGTGCATTTGAGGTCTTGAGGTCATCATACCTGTTTTTCTTTGAGCCACATTAAGAACAGGCCAGGGAGAAAGACTGAGTATTTTGAAATCTTGTTCAAACTTTGCTCTCTTATTGGTAGTAGGTGAATAGGTGTTGCATCCATTCATTCATTACTTTCTCACATACAGAAACCCCTAACACGACTGTGTGACAAAACCAGAACCACACAATACTCTTTATTTTTTTTAAAAATGAGGTGACATTCATTGATTGCTGTAATCTCAAAACCAAGAGCATCCTTTCTGTCCCAAACAGCAAATTCTGACCAAAAGAAAAAATCTAATAAAATCTAACTGCTACATTGCATTTTTCTTTCCATCAAGCTGTGTGACTGACAACTGAATATGTGACGACACTGTGTATACACTTACCAGAGAGACAAGACATCACATGACCTTCCACAGACTGGGTCAATGCTAGCATTAGCATATAAACATGCTCAATCATCACAAAGAAAAAGCATGCTTGGTTTCGGAGAGGCAGAACCTTTGGATTATTAACATTGTCAGCAAACACAGTCATTTTTTAAAATAATAATAATAATAATAATAAAGAAGAATCGCATAGCAGCAGACAAAAATAATTAATTGATTAATTAATTAATTAATTGATAAATAAAAACAATAATAACAGTTATAGCAATAACAATAATAGTAAATTATAATATTGAGTTAGCATTCTCAGATCTTTATGCAAAGGTGAGAATGTTTTATTTGTGTGTCTGTATGTATCATCTCCCAAAACAACATAAAGGCAATGGGAGACATGGCTTCTAGAATACGTGTTAGAGTGTAGAACACTCTACTCTTTGTAGGGAAAATCTCAGCAGGAACACAGACCCATCAAAAATAACATCAAACAGCATGCCAAGAACAAACACAGTCGACTCACACTCCATATTGGCATGCGCAGGCCTAAAGCGACATGGGGACATTCACGTTTTGCATATGGGTGGCATGGAGCATATCTATGTGCCTGTCTCTGTGTTAAAATACTGTATGTTTAAGTCTGGTTTACTTATAACGAATGGCCATGGTGTTTCTTCTGTCCAAACCTGTAGACTGGACACGTGCATGTGTAGAAACAACCGTACTTCTGTGATGTGTAGTGTGTGACATATTGCATTCTGACAGGTTTATTTTTTATTAATTTCCAGAGGAATGTCTGGAGGATGTCATGGTGTCCTACCAATGACGGAGCCAAAAACCATCTGGCCATATCACAGTTGTACGCAGCAACAGATTGAGAGTTTTAAGACAGATCATTGCTATCTCTGGGTATGAATAGGACTAAATTGAATAGATTGTAAAGAACTCCAGAACCCTCTTCACCCTGACCATGCATGCTAGACTACTTAACCACTAACCAACATATAACCATCACAGTATTGCAATGTGATCTGCATTGCTGCATTTCTGCAAAGCTTCAAAACCATTCCACTGAAATATCCTGTCTATGTTATTATATTTCCCATTGCTGTATATTTTCATTTAACTGGACAGAATAGCTCAGTTTTATAAAGCAGTAAACCCTGCAAGGCCATAGGTTCCAGTGATATTAACATGGTGCGCCTGCCACCGCTTGTTTTGTATCAGTCAAACCTACAGCATCTTGGGAATTTTCACCTTAAGAATCTTGGGTAGTGTCTGTAGTTCCAAGCCCTCCAAACACCATGAGATGTGCAATAATATAATAACTGATCTAATCTTATTTCTTTTAAGAATGCTACTAGCAGCAAGTCGATGGCATTTCAAAACACTCACTAATGGCCCATT